>WEKY01013852.1:1637-65951 GCA_013390045.1 Picathartes gymnocephalus | reverse complement strand
TACCATCAGACTCTGCCATGCACTACCTCTGCAGTCCTTCTAACTGTTCCCTTTAGACTTTGCTTGCAAACTGCTTTGCCACCACACTGCAACTGCTGCTGCTGTGTTTCAAAATAGAACCTCCCTCCTGTTCATACTGATATCTAAAAGCTGAAGCTGAATTTTACAAGGGAAATAAACCTCTTAATTTAATATTTCTGATATTTTAACAAGGATTTTCAGCAAGGCAGGATATATTTTAAAGTAGCTGGAAATTTGCCTGAATACAAATTTTTAATCGGTTTTAAATGCCCCACTTACACTGAGTTCACAGAGTTGCACTACAGAAGATTATTAATTGAAAACTTGAGTTCCTAACAGTCATTTGAAGTTTTTCTTCTTTTCTTGTGTTGGAATGAAAATGAAGGGGCATGTTGATTTTAGTTGGCTTATTTCTAAATTACAGTACTGGTTTCTTATCAACAAGCAACGGGTAGAGCAAAGAAAGCAATCCCATTGACTTAATGATGGCTCTTGCCTGTTTTCTTTTACTGGTTTCTCCTGTATCTCAGCCTGCATATAACAGGGCACAGGTCCTGTCTGGATCCTCTAAATGAGTGTTATACTTCTAATACCATGGATGAGATACTCTCAACATTGCCCTAATTTTTCTGCCACAGAATCAATGCTAGAACTCCCATTCGCCCATACAATGCCAGAAATGTCAGTTCTGCTGATCTGATTATTGTTAGTGTGAATGGGAGTATCATGAATTACAAAGGAAAAAGGACAAAGTAAAATGCTATAATTATGTGGCCCATTCAGCATCATTGGCTCCAGAGAAAATTAAGATTTATTTCCATGTATGGTTCCAGTTTCACTCTTTCCGATTAGTAGTTATAGCTTGCTGTTGAGACGTAATGATTTAATTCCAAATAAGACATGTTGACTGGATATTTTCCAGTTGCTGCTGGTTTGTCAGCATTATATCACTGTTGTATGTGAAAAAAGTCTAAATGTATCTTTTGGAAATTAAGGGCTGGAATTTCAGCTGGTCTACAGTGATAAGATTTTATGTGTTGACTGAGATAGTAACCCCAAGAGAAGGCAAAACGCAGCTGAAGTGAATTTTTGCATGATGGCTTTGAAGTATGTTGCACACCTTTTAGGCTTTTTTTAAACTTCTTTCCACCTGTTTGTGAGTTTGAACTAGAGGCTAGCTAAGAAGCTCCTGGTAGTAGACATTTTAAACAGGGTTACACAAAAGTTCATGCAAAGCAGCAGAAGGTGGGAATTATAATTGGATTAGTTAAACCTCATTGTAGTCCCATGTGAGCACTTTAAAAACTGCAGCTAAATGTTATTTTTCTTTCTTTGATTCATGATAATGTTTTTATTATTACTTGAAGTTTCTGAGTTTAGTCTTCTTCAGTTCCAAATGCAGTGTCCACACATAATTTCTAATGCAGGTTAACTAATTTGCTTATTGATGAGAAATGACACCACCAACCATTACTTAAACATTTGGAAAGAACATTTCAGCATTGCTTTTAGAGAAATGCAGTTCAAAATAAAATTTTTGTTTCCCTTAAATGTGGTGCCCTGGTAATCTTTCTCTTAACTATATTCTGGAATCACCACTGTGTATCTTTCTGTCCAGTCTCTTTCATAATACTTGGCACAAAGTTGGACAGGACACTGACTTAGGAAACCACTATTCTGTTTTCCTCAATGCTGCCTCCAGCTGCTTGTTCCCAGCCATTCATGGCCACCCAACACCACTTCATTTACACCAGTGGAAGAGTTTGGAGTCCTCCTTGGTAAACTTGATCAAGGAAGGAAGGGTATCTTTAGTGGTGAATGTTAGATTCCCTTCTATACCATTTCAGAGGTCTAGTCTGCAAAGTAGCATCACAAACAGGGGGATGGGGCCAAGGAACAGCAAAGATTGTGGAATGTGCTTCATCTGGCTGTACTACTGAGGTATCATCAATCTGTAGCTCAAGGCAGATACAGGAATGCTTTTGATGCTGTGACTGTAACAGATGTGATAATTTTAATACTAGGTAAGGACTATCTACATAGTCAGGCCTGCTATATGCAGATATGACCTTATACTCCTTATGTGCTTGCTATATCAATATAATTTTGATGCTGGCTTTTTCTTATTTTAAGTTGAAATGCTTTTTTAATTAGTTAAATTCTTGACTTTTGAGTAACTTTATTAAGGACACATTTTAATGCAGTAGTAGTTTAAAGTATTGGAAGACAATGTTTTTGATCCTCTGGTAGAAACTGTGATGAAAATATATTCTATGACTCCAGTGTATTCTGTAGGTTGGCATTTTCTTACTAGTCTGCCTGGGAGCAGTTTTGGGCACTTCTAGTAAAACAATGTAGAAAGTGAAGCACTTGTTTGGCTTACTTGTCCAGGAAAAACCTGTTTCCAATTTTTTTTCTTAGCTGGAACTGCAGTACAGCTTTGAACAGCTGTTTCAGTTTGGAGGTAGCTCTGCAGCTTGACTCACTGGTACAAATTAATTCTTGGCACATGTAAGTTAACCCCCAGCTAATTTGCCTTACACAGCATTGACCATGACCAGTAAGATGAATTTACCTACTCCTTTTGTACCCTGTTGCTTGTCTGACTGCCCAGCCAGGAGGGTAGTCACTTCTCTTCCTTAAGGCTGTTTCTTCAGGGTTAGGTTGTTGTACAGCTGAAAAATACTGCAAATCTAGTTGGCTATTTTAGCTTTTCTATTCAGTAGTCTTCCTCCCTTATGGGAATCTTCACTGTTTTGTAGCTTGCTGGTAGTCCTTTACCAGTGGTTCTCACTCCCTCTTGTCACTTGCCTTTGCAAACATATGCACCACTCTCTGACCCTTGCCCAAGCTTTTTTATTTGAATGTTAGACAATGTCAAGATAATATGTGATAGCCGTTTTGATGTTAGCAGTGTGAAGGAAGGGAGGAAAAAGGTGCATGTTACAGTCAGAGAGTCAGCATCTGTCAGATGGTGTCTGGTGGCTTAAGATTAAGTATATAAATTTCTAGGAAAACAACCACACTGGATTTGATACCTGGAGCTTTAGAGCCTGATTTCTACCTGAACTAAGTGTTTTTATTTGTATCTTTAAGTCTTTGGTGATATACAGCAGTCATGTATAAAACCATTGAGCAAGAACATATTGTAGGCTGGAGGGAGGAGGATGTGCACTGGGGAGTAGGAATGAAATACAAAACCTGAACCTTGAGAAAGAAGGAATGTAGCCACAAGAATTTGAGATGAAAATAGTTTGCTACTTTCTCCTCACTCATATAGTGGAATTTTCCAGTTACCTTTAGGAGAAAAATGAAGTTATTCAATGTCAATCTATTTCAGATCTCAGCACCACTTACATAAGTCTAGAACTGTTCCTTCAGCTGACCAATCAACTTCATATGAGAAAGGAGTTTAGTCCCAGAATTGGTATTTCTGTTTCTGTTTATAGATATAAAATCTCTCCTGAAAGTAAGACACATGTTTGGAAACTTATTCCCTCTTTACACTTGTTTAACCTTTTGGTATTTATCAGTCACTATCTTCTGTTAGTTGTGAGCATTATCATGTTTGGATAGTGGGGTGGTTCATTTTTTTTTTAAACCAAGAGGCATAGCTACTAGGTAATACTGCAAAGAAATGAAAGACTTTTTCCTTTTTGGTAATCTTCTTTTCTTAAAAAAATCTAATACAATAAAAGGTCTGCAAGCTTAATCAATACAGCATTACTAAAACTGTCTTTCAAAATCCTTTAGCATTTTTCACTCTTCCTACTCCTGTTCAAGCTATCTGCTCCAGTTTTCGAAAAATAATTTCAAAAGCATTGAGCCTTTTAATTCTTTTTTTGGAGGGGGACTAAGATTACTGTTAGATAACACATTTCACTGTAGTCTAAATCTGTTGGGATTTTTGGAAAGATCTTATGTTTTGGTTGTACAGTAAATGGACTTTGTTTTCATGGTATTACAGAGTCAGGATATTTATTTATTTATTTATTTAATTAATTAGATGTTAAGAATTGCTAAGACACGTTAGAAAACTGCATTGTCTGACTAATTTTTTATTGATAGAGGTGAATGGACCACATTCCATTATTCTTTCTGGCAAAGAGTGGCTTCATGTTTTAATGCCAAGATATTAGGAAGAATATTAAAAGAGGATGTGTACTGAAAATGTAAACCCGAATTACTACTTTTGGGTGTGTATTTTTGATTAATTTTCATGTTGAGTGACAGTGCCCTAGAGTCTGTGAGCTCTCTTCCTGCTTTCTCCATGGCAATAAAAAAAATTAGAGGTGGCATTACAGTGAAGGAGAATGGAAGAGTTGTAGAAGAGCACTCTTGAGTTGTTAAAGAGATTTTCATGCCATATTTTGTGCTCACATGTACTGCAGGATTATAGCTGACAGGAAGGTGGCTAATGCATATTTCCATGCTCCAGCATACTCCAGTCGATGGAACGGCTTTTGTCAGTGATAGACTTGCAAGTTTGTGATGGGAAGCAGCATTGCAGCCAGATGGTTTTGGGCATATGTGTTTATGAATAAGTGGCTTTAAGTCACTTTGCTTCCTTTGGAGCTGTGCTGAGCACAGCTTAGATTCAGACAGCTGTGTTTTCAGTGTCATCCTCCTTTTCTGTTCTGTGGCTTGCATCTCTCTTCTGTTTGCTTTGGTTTTTCTACTGAATGTTCAGGCAAAGGAGCAGCTAATACTCCTGCCCTGGAGAATTACAGTGAATAAGAGCATGTATTTTGCCCCTTTGCAAGCTGCTTAAGACTTAGATATGGGTCCCCAGGAGGAAAAATGGATTATGTTCCTGCTTGTTCCATCTTCAGGACAAACAAGTAGAGTATGTATAGATCTTTGGCACCTATTTTACTACTTCCTGATATGTATTTGATGCTGATATGTCTTATCCTTTTTAAGCTGAATGCCTGTCAGTGGAAGAGGAGGTGAGGCTGATCATCTGTTAATGAAAGTTCAGGCACAGTCACAGAAACTATCCATATTACCTTTGGAGTCAGCTGCTGGGGTGGCAGTATAACTTTGCAGCAGAGCTGGGAGTGCTTAGGTCTGGCAGAGTTCTCAGTATAAAACCTATGTAAGCCCTGGGGTGGGGGCACATTCCATAAAGATCTGTAAAAACATGAGTGGCTTGGGGAGAGTGAAGTGGGGAACAGTAATGCACTGTGTCTTCTAATGCCAGAAGTAGAAAGCCGCAGATGTAACCAGCAGACAGGCAGGCATTTGGAACAGGTATCACACAACAGATCACTGAGGTGGGAAATGCTTTTTCATAAAGTGTTGCAAATGCTGGTTTGCATAGGTTCAGAAAGCAACCAGCCAAATTCACAGATGGTAAATATTAAATGCAAGGATACTAATCTGTTTAGGATTTCTTGTGCCATGAAGTGCTGGATGATAGAAGAGCCGTTGTGGGAGGTACCACTGTATGCTTTTTGGTTTTATACTCTTTCCAGGTGTCTGCCGCTGGTTATTGTTGAAAACAATGTATGAGGATAGGAATAGGAGGATATTTGATGGGACCTGGTTCAGAAGACTTTTACTCTTGTGCCTCTGGAAAGCCCAGTCAGATTTGAGATTGCAATGTAGATTTACCACTGAAAGCCTATGTTGATACACACTGTCACTTAGGAGTGCTTTTTGTGTATGCATTTGATAACACTCCTAGTTTTATGCTGTGTTTATGCTCTTGATGCAACTTCCATGAAATAATGGCAAAATTGATGATTAGGTTGTATGGTACAAGGAGTGTACCAAGATGTTGTGTTTCTTATTGTAAATTCTTATTTCATGGTAAAGGTTAGGATTCCTTTTGGTTTTCTTTGTGAGATAAACATGTTAGATTGGAGGATAAGAAATTTTTAACTGAGTGACAAACCACATTTAAACCTCCCAATCTGTGTGTTGGGAGGAAAACAACCAAACAAAACCAAACCCAAAAGAACAGGGCAGAAGCATTTAATCTTTGCAGTCTTTCTGAACACAAAATGTAAAAGTCAAATATAATGTCTAATGGTAGATTGGTAAACAGGATTTTTGCCTGGGTGAAGTCCTCAAGTGTTCCACCCATTTTATTTTGCTCTGTAATGATTCTAAAAGCATCTGTCAGAAGGACCAATATATGCAGCATTTTCTAGTACTGCTTAAAATGTGGATTGTGTACCTGTTGTCCCACTTTTGTTTATTCCTATTTTAGCTTTCTAATTTGAAATTCAGCTTCTTTAGCTTTGCAAGCTATTGAATGTTTCACTGTGCCTTAAATGATTCTGTATTTTTATACAAAATGGAAGCACAATGTGCTATAGGTGCAGCCTATATAATATTGTCTTTTTTCTGAGTTAGTCTCATGACATTGTTAAAACTCAGCACTGCATTTACAGAGTCAGTGTTCTCATTTAGCCTTCCTAGTCTGTGATTAAATGGGAGTTGTTTCTTGTTTTACTATAAGTTGGCTGACAAAAGCTAAATCTGTCACAGGTGCTAGAATTTGTGTATCAGAAAATTTGCTTTCCAAATACTAATTATTCCCAAAGTATCTTACTTCACACAAAGCGCGGATAACACAGTCAGCAAATTTGTCCCAGTTTTATCATTGTGCAGTAAATTAGGGTTTGTCTTCTACCATTGTGTAAAATGAAGATGGTAGAAATTCAGTTGTAGGAGAACCAGTTGATGTACAACCTCTGATCTGTTTTTTTCACTTAATTCTCCTAATCAAATGCTTGAAATGTGTGTTATTCAAATAATCACTACTGAATTTCACCTTTGTAACAGAATGAGCTGTTGTCAAGTGACATGGGATGGTGGAAAACAACAGTGTTGTCTCTCTAAAAGTCATTTAAAAAAGGAAATATTTATGCTTGAAAGACATAGACCCAAGCTGGTCATATGCTTAAACTATTAATTTGGGAAGTTATTTTAATATGATGGAAGCTTATTGGGAATTATCTTTCTGGTTGTTATGGGAGAAGAATGGACCTTCAGTTATTGAAACTGTGGCAGAATAAGTGAAAGCATTGAGTTTATAACCTCCTCAGACTCTGAGTCACAGATGGCATGAAAACACATATGTAGGTCCCTGTGCACAAGCACAGAGCTGGGTTCCTGTCACATGTCCTCCACTGCTTCCTGTTGCAGAGAGCCTTTGTGGTAACCTGTTACAACCCTTGTTGTCAGTATGCTGTATTTTGACATTAAAGGGCCAGAATCTCCCTAGATAAGAGTTTGGAGTTCAGATAGACTATTGCTCAGTTAAACCTTCTGTAATGAATCCAGCTGTCATCCAAGTGAACAAATTTTTTGCACTAAACAAAGCAGAATGACCTGCTAAAATAGCAACTGGAACTGTGTTTCAGCAGCTTCTCCTTTCATTGCCGAGAATTATGTATTCTAAATATATATATATTAAAGATATTTAGCTTCTAGAATGACTTACACAGAAAAGGAAGAGCACTGAATGTTGTAAATAAAATTTTTAGCAACAATTTTTGCATTGCAAACTAGCTTAAGAAATTGTTTATTTATTCCCTTAGGATGAACATATTATATATTTCTAGATTTCTAACAAATGCAAACATTGATGTGATTTAACTCCTAATAGAAGTGATGCACACCTCTAGTTGTTTGGCTTGTGTATAGTAATACTGATTTGTATTTTTATTTTATTTCTGTAGGACTATTTAACCATTCACAAGTATGGCAATGCAGCCAGAAATGATCTCTGGAACACATTGTCAAAGGTAAAATGCTTTAATCTGTTGCACTGAGGGAGAAACAGGAATTTGCTATGGTATTTTTCTTGGTGAGATCAGGAGTGAATAGTGCATATTGAGATCTTCAAACCACAGAGCAAATATAAAGATTGATGCAAAGAAATTCCATTTGAGTTAACCTAGTGGCAACATTAAAAATATTATTTCTGCAGCATTTCTATTCTTCATTATGTTAGAACATATTTCCCTGAATGTGCTGTGTCAGTGATATTCAGTGAATGATACTTCATGAAATCTGCTATCATTGACTTCAGTGGCAGCACACTGAGACCCATAAGCTGGAAGGCACCTGAAAGTGCCAAGCTTTGGCATTTCCATCACGTGTGTTTGTGATTTTATATGGAGTTAAGATTTTTGTGAAGGATAAAACTATTAAAGCGTTTAAGTTTGGTGTAAACAGAGAACTATTTATTCTAGTATTTGGCATGCTGTAGAGACTTACATTACTATACCCAGGCTTGGTGTGAGTTCTGGAGCCTGGTCTAGGGCTCCACAACGGCTATAATTTTTGAAAGATGAGCAAAGCGTACCTGAATTTCTCCCCTATGGGACTAGTCTGAGCTAGTCTGAGTCTTCTCCAGAAATAAAGACCAAGTGGAAGGCAATGTGGAGTACAGTCGGAGAGTTTTGACACAAGTACCAGTTCAAGCCATACGAAACATGACAATCCAGTTGTAAGTATTGACACCAAAGCTAGTATTCAGCTGGAGGTGAAGACATCAGCATTTATCTAGAGGAACAGGTATATACATGTAAACTAGGTGTCCGAGATCTAGTTGTTCTCACTGAGTCTTCAGTTGCCAATTCACAGACCTCTAATAGCTTTTACCTTAATTTATCCTACCTGGCTTCCAGCTGCCACATGAGAAGCATGTCTGCTGTAGGTACATCAGTTCTGAAAGAATGTGTTGAATATTTTAGGACATGTCATTTGACACTAGTGAATAGGAACGACTGGAGTCCCAGAAATCTAGTCAATATAGGCAGCAGAGCATAGAGAGTAATTCAGTTGGCTAGCCACTACAAGAGTATTTTATAATAAGCCTGAACCACTGACTGTTGACTAGAGACTTGAGATAGTTGTTCAAATATAGGCAACTAGTGCCAGATTAGGTGCAGTAGGATGTTTAAGACATTCAGGTGTGTCTAACCAATTTAACATAAGATATATGGGGAAATCTGTACTCTTCTGGAGTGGCAGCTAAAGGTCAAATGACATTAGTCACCTATGTGTGGGCAACTGAACCAAGTCCTATGTCTGTACTGACTGCTAATGAGAGTTGAGACAAGTAACATGCAGTCAGGCTTTTAAATCTATGTCTAATCTGTAGCTGGGTGTCACTGCAAGAATCTTTCTTGCCTTCCTCTGTTAAAGCCTCTGGGACAGTTCTGGGCAATGGGAGGTCAGAGGAGTGAATGTTGTCTTGAAAGAACCGCTGAATCCACAGCTAATAAAGTAGAACAAAACCGAGACTGTATTCTGGTCCATAACCACTATAGCTATATTGTATGCTCATATCTACTGTTGCAGCTAATAATTCTGTTTGCCTCAGCTGTAAATGCATTTGTTGCCAGCCTCTTTGTTCCTAATGCAGTGCAACTGCAGCTTCAGTTCTGAAGACATCTTCTGCTTATATTCATCAGAGGTTGCTCAGTCTGTGATCTTGGACTGTTCGACAGCTAGGAGCATGTCCATCACTGAAGAACAAATGATGCCTTTTTCTCCTCATATCCAGTCTCATCTCCCATGATGCTATAGTATCTCTTTGTGTTTCAGATGAAAATCCACTTGTAAAACAGCATTTTTATTGACATATGGAATCAAATATGAACACATTAATCCTCCATGTGTTCTGACAGGTGCAGTTTATGAAGCAGCAGGGGATATCTTGGTATACATAGCCCTACTTTGGACATAAGGGATAGTATTTTCAAATAACTAGTCATTTTGATTTTCAGAACAGAGAAGCTCTGTATTTTTACAAATTAAGGTCATTCAAATATGCCTTATTGTAGGTGCCTAGATCAACTAACACTGTCTTTTTTAGCCTTAGCTGGTTAAGAATAGCTACCCAATATTTCTGTGGCTCTTGTTAAAATCCTGTAAAGCAGGCTATTTCTTCTGTTACAGCAGAAGTACTTGAATGATGTGGGAAACATGACTTTCTGACTGTCACTCTCCTCTGTCAAGATTACTCAACATTTATTTTTAAGATACACAGAGTGTTAAGTTCAGTTATGTAGTGTGTGTGTGTATTGGTGTAAGTGTGTGTGTGTATGTGTCTGCATACGTGTGTCATGGTTATTTTACCCTCCAAAAACAGTTATGATCCTGGGGAGGAAAAAAAAGGAAGATTTTACATGTTGATACTACTTCAGTGTATTGACACTTTCATTTTTTTTCCAAGGCTTTAGAAAGGGTTGGAAAATCTGTAAATATCCAAGAGGTAATGGATCAGTGGACACTACAGATGGGTTATCCCGTTATCACTATCTTGGGAAATGAAACTACAGACAACATTATAGTCATCTCCCAAGAGCGTTTTGTTTATGATAGTGACGCTAAACCCAAGGATACTGCCCGTGGGGACAACAGGTACTTGTATTTCTCAATTACTATCTTTCAAGACCCTGTAGTTGTTTAAGTAAGTGCTTTATGCATGTATTTTTATGAAAATGGCTTTTTTTGAAATCTGAGCTTTGCTTGGGATCAACAGCATGCGATGCTTTATTTGAACTGTAGTAAAGTTGCAGCTAATTAAAAGAACTGGAAAAAAAATGCCTATTTGCATCCTAGCAGTTCTCTGTGGCAGTGTCTTGCATCACTCATCTGTTTCCTCCCTTTTTCTTTTGATTTTGTCACACTCGAAGTAATTTGGATTGTGATTAGAAGGTCTGATAGTTCTTAAGAAATTCTTTGGAGTGGACCTCTGAACGCTCATACATTGAGTTGGCAGGTGTAAATGTATGTCAGATGCAGACCTCGCTTGACTTGGGAAGCAGTCAGGAGCTGAACTAGACCACTGTACAAGGCAGGGGATTCCAGTTGTTCCATTTTTGGACCCAGCTGAACTGGTCCCATGGGAACTGGTCCTATGGGAACTGAAGTCAGCATCTCTGTCTCTACCCCTTTTCCATTTCTTAGATTGCTTTGTTCCTGCTCCCAGCTGACTCTATATGCTTCCTTCATCCCAGAGACAAGCTGACATTCCTGGCTGATCCTGGGGAATCCTCATTGTTTCAAGCAGTTTTGGCATTGTATTTTAAGGCCAAGAATAGCTGTTGCTAGCTGATACTAGAGAACTTCAAGATGGCCTTTGAAGTTTCTGTGTTGACCTGTTTATGGTTTGTGTGAAAGAGGGCAAACTATTAACCTGGAATGTTCTGTGTTTGTCCAGTAGATTAAAATTGTTAAAAAGTAAAATTCAATACAAAATTTTGATTGCCATGTCTGGAGCTTGAAGAATATTCCTGTTGAGGAAGGTCTAAAATTATAGTAACATTTAGTGGAAAATGTTTAGAAGTTCATTATCTTTTTTTAGAACATGAATACTATGGAACTTAAACTTGACACAGAGTAAATAGTTGTTTTTCTGGCTGTATTGGAACAACCTAACAGGGTATTAAGCATCTGTCTAAATTCTGGGCTGAAATTAGTTCCTTTATGAAAAAGAGAATAAACAACTGAATGTGGACTGTTGGAAGTGTTCATGACTCACAGCTCAGTGCAGCAGGAGAGAGATTCTCCCTTACTGTCTTGAAAATTTCTTTTGTGTAAGTGTATATATGTGTAATGTAATGAGTGGATTTTACTGCTCAGAAGAACAGCAATTATTAGTTTTTTGATTGACTATGTTAAGCCTTCTAAGTATTGTAGAGACTTTTTAAAATAGATTTTCTAGGTATTCAGTATTGATTGAAGTAACTGCTGCTGTAATTTATGAGTAAAGACTACAGGGTGTGTAAATGATACCAGGGTGATATGGTGGTTGACCTTGGCTGAATGCCAGGTGCCCAGCAAAGTTGCTCTATCACTGCTTGCCTCAGCTGAGCTGGGGAGAGAAAATATAATGAAAGACTCATGGGTTAAGGACAGGGAGAGATCACTCACCAGCTACCATCATGGGAAAAACAGACTCAACTTGGACGGAGGGGGCAGGGGAAATTATTACCAATCAAATCAGAGAAAGGTAATAAGTAAACGAAAATCTTAAAACACTTTACACTTTACCCTCACCTTTCCCTCTTTACAGGCTTAACTTCACTCCTGATTTTCTCTACCTTGTTGGCCCCAGTAGTGCAGGGGAACAAGAATGCAGCCTGTGGTCAGTCCATCACACGTCTCTGCTGCTCCTTCTTCCTCAGGTGGAGGAGGCTCCACACACTCTTCCCTTGCTACAGCATGGGGTCCCTCCCACAGGAAACCATCCTCCACAAACTGCTCCATCATGAGTCTTTCCCACTGGCTGCAGTTCTTCACAAACTGCTCCAGTGTGGGTCCCTCCCTCAGGGTGCAGTCCTTCAGGAACAGGTTGCTCCAGTGTGGGTCCCCTGTGGGGTTACAAATCCTGCCAGGACCCTGCTCCAGCCTGGGCTTCCCATGGGGTCACAGCCCCCTTCAGGTCTCCACCTGCTCCAGTGTGGGGTCCTCCACAGGCTGCAGATGGATCTCTGTTCCTCCAGGGACTGGAGTGTCACATCCTGCCTCACCACGGGCTGCAGCACGGGCTGCAGGGAAATCTCTGCTCCAGTGCCTGGAGCACTTCCTGACCCTCCTTCTGCACTGACCTTGGTATCTGCAGGGCTGTTCCTCTCACATATTCTCCTTTCTCCAACTGCTCTCTCCCAAGAGTTTTTTCCCCACATTACCTCAGAAGCGCTACCACAGTAACTGATGGGGCTTGGCCTTGGCCAGCCATGGGTCTCTCCTGGAGCTGGTATTGGTTTTGCTGAACGTGGGGGAAGCTTCTGTCAGCTTCTTACAGAAGCCATCCCTGTAACACACTAAAACCTTGCCATGCAAACCCAATACAGGTGAGAATTAGACTTACATTTATTTTCATACATGACATTAATTTTTAATTCAAACTGTGTGTTGCCATATGTGGAATGACAGTATTCTACACCACCAGGGCAAATTCTGCTGAGTTTCTTAGGAGATTTTGTCCACAGATTTTATTACAATTCTTGTTTCTAAACATTGGGAATAAGATTTAGTGCTATAGAGAGCACAGAGAAAGATGTCCATGTGAGCCCTGCCAGGAATTTCGTGTCCTAACAGGCAGTACAATACATATATATGTCTCCTTTGGCAGGTCTCTTCCCCCTTTGGATTGTTTTTTTCCTATGCTTCCATTTCCTTTTAAGCACAAACAGGAAAGAAATCCCTTGCTCATGGAGAGCTTTATAGATGGGTTCTCTCCTCTCACCAGTTTGCAGACAGAGCTAATTTGCCACTTCCCAGCTGAAGTTATTTGAAAGTCATGATACATAAGTATAAATACCGAAGAACAGGAGCCATATGTGTTTAGCAAAAGATGAGACTTTTGCCTATGCCATTCACCTTTCAAAAATCATCCATCAACTTACATTAAAGTCCTATAAGTTAGTTATAAATTGGTGTCTGAGTATTATAACACTGACCATACAATTTGTTCATGCACTGCCCACAGGCACATATAGCTGGGTATACACAATGGCCATGTGTCTATGATGTCCTTTCATACCATCAAATTAAGTAAAAAACAAGGTTGAGATACTGAAAATAAATTTAATCTTTTAGTCAGCAATGACTTAGATATTTTTCAGTTGTTTGGCTTTTTTCTTTCTTTTTCTTTTTCACTGCTGAAGTGGCTATTGCTTCAGTTATTGTGAAAGCAATAGACAGGGAAATTCACATTAATGTGTGGTCATTTGATAATTCGAGATGCATTACTCTACCTTGGTTTTTAATATTGAAAGAGCTGAACTTTGTATGACATGACAGTTTTTCTACAGGTTCTCCAAGAGGGGTAGTAGCCCTTTTGTGCAGTGCAGTGTTCTGGCTCATTCTGTGGGTGGCTTTGGTCAGAAAGTTGGCAAGGGTTTGCTGATGTCTGCCACTGAAACATATACATATGTCTATCATCAGCCTGCAGGCTTTGGGAGTGTTACGTAGCAGTGGACTAATTCACAGTCTAATAAAGTTGGTGCTTACCTCCCCTGTGTGACCCGTGAATTTAGGTGTTGGACTCATGCTTCCCTAGGGAGCTGTAATAGGCACTGTAAATAACGGAGAGCAAATGGTATTTATGCCACATCTGAGGCCGTGCTCTTGCAGGGCAGGCAGCATTGGCTTCCTAGGGGTAGTTTATCTATGGATTAATCGTGATGATCATTCTGAACACCATAAGAAGTAGAGCTGCACAAAACACAGAAAAATGTTCAGGTCCAGGCATTTCCAGGAGTTTATCATCTAAACAGACAACACAGTACGCACTGGAAGGCTCCAGGGAAGGCTCTTAAAGCATCCATCTACCCTGTAGTCTTTAGTTATCCAGAGGTGGGGCTGTAGTTTGGTATGGCACAGCAATAACTGTCAATTCTATTGCCTTCAAAATGATGAGGAGTTTAAATTTTTGGTTCAGATGCTGTCTAGGCAAATTTAACTTTGCCTTACTGTAGAAAGAGTCACTTCAGAGTAGGTCTTTCAAATGTATCTACTGCATTAGAAATGTAAATAAAGAGGCAACTGAATATTTTAGAACCATTCTAGTTTTATAAAATGTTTGTGCTTTGCTTTATGCTGTGTATTTATGCAGCAATTAACTGTTAAAAAGGAAATGTGAAGCTGCATATTTAATTTTTAACTCTGAAACCATGTAGAGGAAGATGGAAGCACCAAGCAGACTTTTCTAAGTTATAAACGATAAAAGTGAAAATTGTTAATACCTTTGGCAGTGGTTGATGCCTAGTCCATTACTATAAGTGTCTTTAATTCTTCTACAGAAGAGAATGATTACATATAGTTGATTTTCCAATCTCCTGTATATTTGCACTCCTTGTCATTATACCTGTAGAAAAATGTGTTTCAAGAGCCATACATATACAAACTGTGATTTATTTGTGTGCATACAATCGACTGTTTGGCTCGCTAAGCTCTAACACTTGGGCTGAAATTACAGAAGGTATACAATTTCACTTCTTTGTAAACTCAGCATAGATTTTGCTTGACACTTACGCCTTCACATGATCCACAGTCCTCATTTTATGAGAAAATACAGCTAACAATGACTGACACTGTTTCTAGAAACATCGTTCCTTTAAAACTAACAACAACAGACACAGTTTCTGAAACTACATTCCTTAGAAGGGCCAAAATCACGAGCTTTCATTTGAGTGTCAAAACCTGTGGTTGGTGTAATATTTCAGTAGCAATTTCAGCTTATGCAAGTGAAACTTCAAAATTCCTATTTTAACTGTATAATTCATACTCTAGCCCCATATAACAGCCCTTTAGTTAAGTGTAGGTTTGGTCCTGGATTCCTGTATACCCCTGCGAGAATAGATTATGCCCTTACATTATAAGACTTCAGGGGAGAAGATGATATTCCATCTGACAGGGTTCAGTGGGTTTCCTTGCTTACAGAAAATGAGGATTTTAAGGCACTACTCTCATCCATCATTACAAAACAGCTCACAGATATGACAAAATATCTTATGAAAAATAATCTGTGGTCTAGACAATAAACTAACCAGTTTTGATGAAATCCATAAACCTTTTATATGCTATATTGAAGAACACACCAAAGCTTTCTGGTTGTGGGTGTGTTTTTGCCTCTAAAAATATACAGAGCTTGTCTCTGCAAAAGTGGCGAAATAACATTTTCAATGTTATCAAAATAATTAAGTTAATGTTGCTGGGATAATATTCATTTATACAGTGTTCTTATCATGCATGCAGTTTCCGTAGCTAATCTTTGCTTGTTCATGATAATATCCTAAAGGGGAATGTCTTGCTAGGCACTGAACACAGCTAGCTGTGAGGAAGGAGAAAAACAGGAAGACAAACAGATCGGGCTATGGACAGGATATGCATACATGCTGTAGTGTAGTAATCCTTGGTGCCTTTCTCTGTGTAGCTGAGCTGGGGAAAATTCAGTTGAACAGTGAAAGCCACGGACATGACCAGCAAAACCAGAGCTGTACAGACCCATGGGTCTAACACCCTGTAGTAATTCCAACAGCTGAAAGGCTTTACAGTGGCTTGCAGAACTGCTCAGCAGTCACTCCAGTTCAAGATGAATGATTAACTGCAGAATTTATTTCCCTCCAAGTCTCTTCTGACTTTCCTAGACAAAGCTCCTTTACTTATTCAGGCTTTGCAGAAAAAGAGCTGTGCTTGTCCCTTTACTGATAATGTTTTGCATAGTAAAAGCATTGCTGTCTTTGGATATTGCCATGTGTATTCTTACTTAGTTGTATAGCGTTATTACTTGAGCAGCGATGGGGAACTTACACTATTCACTTATCAGCTAAGGAGCTGGTTAAATACAAACCAAAATGTTAGGAGCACAAGGGGAATGCTGATTAGTATCTTTGCTATGTTCTTAGAGCAATTGTGGATTAATGTAGCATATGTAGTATTAATTATGTAATAAAAAAGGACCATAATATGGGCAAATATTGTTCCATAAACTGAGGAAAGAGGGTTAACAAAATATAAATAGAAAACAAAGTGCTCATTTACCTCCCTGTCTCTGAGAAATATCCTCTCATCTTCCATTTTCTCAGGTCCTTTGAGTGTTTTCTTGTTATGCCTTTCATCTTTACTATACCTGAAACATTGCGCCTGTATCAGTGTTTCTACCAGAAACAAGTATTGTGTTGTTACCTAGGGAGTAAATGTGGTACCCCTAGTTCATCTGAACTGACCTAAATGTCTCTATATCAGCTGTAATAATGATGAAGGGAACAGGCTCCAGGAAAGGAGGGTACCAGTGTATTAGACACAGAGGAAATGGAATTAACAGGAATGAGATGAAAAAATCAAGAGTCCTTAGTGGATCACAGAACTGTGTGTGAACACTGCCAGATATTGATTTAACCATTTTTTAAGCTGGTCAAGCAGGGACTTGAAAATACTTCTTCTTGCAGAAGAGTGGGAAAGTGTGGCGTGCTCCTTCTCTTGAAATGCATACCGGAGTACAGGCCAGTCTATGACACCAATAGATCTTGTCCTTTGATGTGTGTAAGGACAGTCCTTAACCCCAGCAGCCTGAGAGAGGACAGTGCTGAGTGCTGCTTCTCCATAGGAACAGGCAGAGGAGCTGCCTCTGTGAGTGACCTGGAGCAAGCCTGCCTGCCTTGGGCACATGTTGGAACAGTGCCTTTGCCGTGTTTACTAGCCCAACCCTTGTGCTGTGCACTCCCTGTTGCTATAGTGTGTTTTGTGGTTTTGGTTTGGTTTTGTTTTGTTTGTTTTTGTTTTTGGTGTTGTTTTTAATTTATTTTTTTTTTTTTCTGTAAAAGCCACTATAATGTCCTGGTTTTTTGTCTTGCTTTTTCATTTTTAGAGGCTTTTCTGATTGTTGCCTTTTTAAAAAAATCAGAATAGGAAATACTCTTAAAATCTATTCCAGTACATATCTGTGCTGGTGTCTCCAGCAAGACTTTTCTGCTAGCAAAGATGGCAGAAATGCCAGTTACAATTTGACACTATATTTCCAAAACCATTTCACAGCTTCTATTTGCAAAAAGTTCTTCTTACTGGGAAACTTCCAGGACTCTCTGGTGTGCAGTTTATAGACAACTTTCAGTGTTAGAATTTGCAGAATGCTAAAGAAGACAAAATTAGTGTATTGTGTCATTGCTTCCTGTGTGGTGGCAGCACTTATATCCTGATAGAAGTTAGACTGACAGAGAAAAGCTGCTGTTGTATTTTTTTGTCACTGCAGAATGTGCCACTTTCCTCATCTTATTTGCTAACATTAACTCTCAGAAATTGCTAGATACCCAATCTAGTTAATTGACTCACATTAATTAAATCAATTTCATGCTGAGGAAAGGAGCATGTACTTCAGGGCAGTGCTGTGTTTTAATATAGAGTGAAGTCTTCAGGAGAGGAAGAGAATAAGGACAGCAGTGCTTGTGGGGAGCTACTTAACGTGCAGGGGATAGGAGAGGGAATGTGGCATGGCAGGGTGCAGGCATGAGCCAGAGTTGGAGCATTAAAGTTGTGCCACTGGAATAGGCAAATACGGAGTACCAGGGAAATGGAAAAGGTGTTTAAAGTGGAGGCTTTAGTGAGGGGAAGAGCAGATTGGGAAAGGCCCAGACAGCAATTGGCAGAGACAAGTTTTATAGGAGGGATGAGGCTGGATTAATGTCATATCGTGTTGGCTTTGGAAAAATAAGAGATGTGAGTTCCCCATTGTAGATCAGAGGATAAAACTTCCAACATGCTCCATTTTTTATGTCTTCTTCCTCCTGCTTTCTTAAGTTGCTGATAATGGGGTTGTTTTCTTATCCCTTTGTATGAGCCTTCACACTCAATAGTAGAATTGTAGGTTTTATGGAGGAGATATTTTGGTGGGGGACTCTTAGGGAAGTTTACTGAGGAAAGAGAATCATAGGAATTATATTTTAGTCTTGCTTAAATTCACAGGAATTCAGAGGAAAAATCAGAACTGAATGCTGGAATACGCTGGAAAATGTTTGGTACTAGGTCTCTGAGAACATACTGGACAATTGTAAACATAGCCAAAGTGCTACTCTCTTATTTCTGTGGATCCTTTTCAGCCCACAGCACGTCCTTGTGCTTGGATCAGAGAAATTTCAGATCTGTGCTCTAGTCAAGGGGTTTTGCTTATGGGTAAAGGACGACACAGATATGGGTTTTGCATCATCAGCACCACGTGTGCTGTTCTGCAAGGATGTTTTGCACTGGTGCAAGACAGAACAGAGGATGTTGGAGAGATTAAGAATCAATATTGCAGGGTAAACAGGCAGCTCTTAGGACGGACACTTAACACTGCTTAAACCAAGCTTCTTTGTATCCATCTTTGATTCAGCACCCAAAGTTGCTTGTCACTTTTGTAAATGAAGCCTTTTGTGTTTCGTAAACCTTTTGTGTAAAAGGTACTGTTAGGCAGGGAGGAGACAGCATGTGCTGACAAAGAATTTGTAGTATTTTTCTTTGCCCACATAATTTTTCTAAATTTGGTAAGGTATGCTGCTAGATCTGGCACTGAAATGAGTCAGTTTTAGATAGCTTCATGATATTCATAACCACCTCATAGTTTGTTTTTGGATGAAATATTTAGCTAATATTACATAGAACTTCATAGAAAGTTTAGTAATCAGATAATTATATTAGTTGTCCTATGTTATTATCAGACAATGCTTTTTTTTTTTTAAATCTGGTAATTGAATTCAAATTTACTCATTTAAATTACGTTGTGTCTACCCTTAAAAAAATGAAAGGATAATGACGTTTAGATAGGATGGCTGAACATATACAGCTGTTCTCTAACAGAATATGCAGACTGTCATCACAAGGCAGACCCACAGTGCAGAGCCACACATGAGCTCTTTCATGCTAGGGCTGCTGCTACAGCAATGAATCTTTTTTTTTTTTATGTCTGGAACTTTGTGTTCTCATTGCACTGGTATAAGGGCATTATATTTTGCATAAGAGTCCTGGAAAATGTAAATTTTTTCCCCTTTTTTTCCTCTAGGATTTACTTATTGCCAAAAATTGTTCCCAAGATTCTCCAAAATCCGGAAGGAATTAGGACTATGACAGAGTAAAGGAAAACCACAAAATCCGTATCTTTCATACATTGCTGTTAAACATGTTAATCACTGTTATGACTACAGATGAATTATAATGTCAATTATTGTTTTAAAATACATGCCTCTAAAATTCATTCCTCTAAAATACATTCCAACAATCCTGTAATGAAATTGAAGATATTTTCTCTCTATATCTTTGTATTTAGGTCCTTATACAGAAAAAAAACCTAAAACAATTAATGATCCTATAAATAGTTGCTCTTAGAAGCAGCTATCAACCCTTCATTTAGAGTATACCAATATGATTGCCTTTTTAAATATGTTTCTAAATGAAAGCATATATAATAGACAAATATATAAAATTAGCAGCTGTATTGAGGCAAACCTGCAAATAAAGAAGCTTACAATCAGAAGCAAGTCATCCTAGATGTGCTAGCCTCTTTCAAGACTAAAATATAATCTTCCTAGTCACTCTCATGCAATTTTACATATTTCTCCATACTATAAAGATTATTCATAGTTTCCTTCATGTGTGCAGCTAAGTATAATTTGTGTTTAAAATTATAATAGGTTCACAATTCCAAATACCTTCCAAATCCCAGAGTTTTGCTTCCCTCTGAAATATATATTAGCTGTATTCAACTGCCCATCGAATCAAAGCCTCAGACAAAGTAGATAAATCTTGGTAGTTAAGAGGCAAGACTGCTCTACAAATTGATTTCTGTTCATCCAGGAGGCATCTTCTAAATTCACTCTATTAAAAACTTGAAATACTCTTCAAAATCTGACACCTCTGGTGTGAAGCCCATTCAGAGCCACCAGGTGGTGAAGCCGTTATCTGCCTGGCAGCACCTATCAAGACCTGACCCTGTTGGGTTGTTCTGGATGGTAGGTTGGTCTGACTGAAAAGTGTAATCACCTCCATAGTGATTAAATTAGGGATTAGCATTAAGGAGAAAGAAGATAAGAACTGATACAAAAAGGTCAGGTAGGTTTTGACAATGTTTGGTTTAGATGGTAACAAGAAGACCAATAATTTCTGAGTAATAATGTGTGCCTCACATGGAATTTTGTTACCTGCTTACACAATACTGTGTGTGTATTATATTGCACCCTACCTTCACTATACCTGGACTCTTGACTGAAAAAATTACTGTCTGTATTACAGCCAGATAGAGCTTGTTAAAGATGATAAGATGGTGCTGGAACATTGTCTTTAATTCATAGAGCCCATCAAAGTCCACCAAAGTTTTGTAAAGGAGCAGGAAACTCCTCTGCCCAGTATAGTGCAGAATAATTTTAGAATAAGCATTTCCACAACCTTTTTCTTCCAGTCTTTTCCCAGTTGGTCATGTATTCAGTTTTAGTAATTTCTCTTTCCTTTTTTTTTTTTTTCCTTAGCTTACATTTTTATTGTTGACCAGTGTGTTAGTCTTGGATGAGGGCAGAACCCCTGAAACCCCAGAATCCCGATGTCAGAACCATTTCCTTTCCCCATTTTGCTTAAACCCAGCAAACTGTGCATCTTTCAATTAATGTGGTGTGTGTCACACTTTATGTGCCCTGCTGTTTCATTTCTGCACTGCTTACAGTGTTGCAGTCAGAAACTGTCTTGCTGCAGGATTTGTGAAAGTCCTGTCCGATTCAGGCATCAGGAGGCCTTGTCCTGTTAATGCAATTAAAGTACTGTCCTTTCTGGTTTCAAGTTAGCTGACTGCAACTTGTTCCTTGATGAAAAAGTTTGATGTTGTCTGCTTTTTCATCCCCCTTGTGGGGGAATCCAGCTTAATCAGTTACCTTTACCCGTATTTCTCACTGTTGTTTGTATTAAACTCCTTGTTCTCACACTGTACTAAGGAATTAAGATCACACTGGGCATATGCAGATGATCAGTGAATACCTCAAGCTGTGTTCATGGGATCTCAGTTATTTCAAATTGTTATTTTTATCTGTTTTTCATTTGTATTTGTCTTTGCTACGAAGTTAGTGAAATCTTCCTTTCCTATCTGCCATCTTCCATGCTCACAGGATATAAGCAATCCCTTGACACCCTGTCTCAGTGTAGGAGGTGTAATAATTGTGGAAGAGGGAACAATGTCATCCTCTGTTGTGTTATGCCTCTGGGCACAGCCTACAATCACTTTACTGGCATGTGTTAAATCTAATGAAGTCTCTGTATTCTTCAGTCTTGTGAGAATGATATTCACAACATGAATACATTGTCAGCTCCTTATCCATTAAACAGAAGTAACACTCTTACAGAATCACACTTAATAAAAATGTGTGACTTCCTGTGATACTCACGTGAGCTTCCCCTGGAACCTGAATTACTCCTTACTAAATGAGATACTATACCATATAATAACCTGGGAAAATCTCTATGATGCTTTTAAATTATCTTTCCCAACACAATCTTTCTAGAAAGTGTGGCTTACAAAATTGTATCCTGCTGAGTTTTTTTTCTTGTATAATCTTTTTCTGAAAGATTAGATTTTAGAAAGCTCTGAAGCTGTTCTGCTGTTCAACAACTTTCACTCATTTTCCACTGACCACCTTACATGTACTTGTGCTCTCATTTTAGGATTAAATACTTCCAGGTACCACTGAAACAAGGCTCGTGATTTTATAGATTAGTTGAATACACTTTCAGGTTTTCTGTTAACATTTTTTGAACCTTCACTGTATTAACATTCAAAATTGACTGAAAACAAAGGCTTTATTTTGGTTTGTGTTGTGGTTCGACCTCAGCCAGCATCTAAGTCCTACGCAGCCACTCACTCACTCCCTGCATTGGGATGGGGGAGAGCATTGGAGAAGTGAGAAAACTCATTGCTTGAGACAAAACCAGCTTAAAAAGGGAAAGCAAAAGCTGTGTGCACAAGCAAATCAAAACAAGGATTTTAGTCGGCACTTTCCATGGACATGGAGGTTTTCAGCAATCCCCAGGAAAGCCAGGCTGCATCATGCTTAGCAGTTACTTGGGAAGACAAATGCTGTGACGTCCCCTTTTCCTCCTTCTTCCCCCAGCTTTATATACTGAGCATGAAGTCACATGGTACAGACTTGGGGTCTGTTGTCTCAGCTGTGCCTCCTCTCAGCTTCTTGTGCACCCCAAGCCTCCTTGCTGGTAGGATGGGGTGAGAGGCAGGAAAGGCCTTGTTACTGTGTAAGTACTGCTCAGTAATAGCTAAAACATCCCTGTGTTATCAAAACTGTTTCCAGCAAAAGTCAAAAAAATAGCCCCATATCAGCTACTATGAAGTAGTAGCCCAAATCCTGCTGATCTTGCTAACAGAAACTGTACTTGTCGTGGCAAGAAAAGTGAGAGATCTCTACTATCTGCCTTCTATATTGATTTAATATCCAAACATCACACAGTCCTTTACTTAGTTTATGTTATCAACTTTCTGTGCCTTTTATTTATAATAAGCATTAAGGTCATTAGCCAGAAACATCTGCAGCCATCCATCTAAATGCTTCTTTTACTCGCCACTTTTTGTATGCCTCTGGAGATCAGCCAAGTATTCAACCAAAGTAAAAATACAAATCTTTAAATCTTAGCTTTTGTTCTGTAAGATTTACTTTCAGATAAAGGTCAGATTTTCTCATTACTTTGCTTTTGTGTTTTTTTTTGTCTCTGAAATCCAAGCAACATGAGTTCATGCAGATGACTCATAGCAATATATTCCCTTGATAAGAAGTGCCAGTGTCAGCATCCTAACCTGTTCAAGGAATCACCAGTGTTTTCAAGGGGCCACACTGGGAAAGTGTTCCCTTCTCAGACTCAGTGCTGGTCAGCTGAGCATATGTGCCTATGTACATGAGATTTCAGCATTTTCGTCTGGAGAGAGCTGAGAACGGGTAACTAATGCCAAGGAATTCTTGCTCCCTGTTTCTCATGTTCAGCCACTCTGGATGTGCCAAGTTGTTATCTTTAACTGAAGAGACAGAGTTGACATTTTGGGTATTAATTTCTGTTGGTTAAAATAAGGAGATAGGTGTCTTAACCAGTCAGTTTTACTCTTGGGTTTTCTTTTTTATGCTTTTTACTCTTAAACTATTTTTATGCCTCACTTTATCTCTATGTTAAATAGCTTTAATCATATCCCTCAGTGATATGAGGTCTTAGATTCTTATGTTCTCAAAATACTTCACAAAGATTAGTAGGTGTTACCAGTGAACAAGAGATGGATTCCCATCCCACAGAAATTTTCGACATATCAAAACATTTTCCTGCATGGAATCAGGGCTAAAATCAAAGCAAAAATTTGGGAAAAATTGGTTTAGAACATTCATTTCAATTCTGTAATTTAACTATCCTACATTTCAGTTTCAGTCATTTTAACTTCTCCCTGCAATTTTTTGAATCAGTAAACTGAAAGTTCTTATTTAAAACAGTAATTATAAAATGTTGTAGCAGTGCCTTTTTTGAACACTGTATTTGAAAGTCTCTACTGAAGCCTTCTTTTTCTTACAAGCGCCTTGGTTTTGAAACCTTGCCTTTTCAATTAGAAATGAAAAAGTTTCATAGGGAGACTCATGTTTAATTATGGAAGGTCTCTTTGTCAACACTGTGTGGATGGGGAGGCCTATTTAGTTGCTTACATGTGTGACTGGTGCCATTCAAGGTGCCATCGGGTATCTTACTTTGCCTTGTGCTGCCACTACAAAGGCGAGAGCATCCTTATGGTCTTACAGACCATAGCAGATGTCTCAAATACCCTACAACAGCTCATTTGCCATCACATTGAACAACTGAATTTATCCCAGAGAAACTGAGTCATGGAAGAGTGATGGTTGGGATTTCGCTGGTGCCAGCTGATGGGTACCTGATTTCTGTTCTTCCAGCCTGAGATAACTCACGATTTCATTTCTCAGCCTACTGAGCTATTTGCAAGTACATACAGCTTTTGGTGTTAAGCTTTCCTGAAAGTAATTCTGTAGAAGCTTTGCAGTGGGAGAGATTAGGAAAAAAAGCAGATGACAAATCATTTGCCTCAATTGACTTGATTGATTTTCTGTGATGCCACTGAATATACAGCCTGTATATCTTCCTCTGATATCATGTTCTACCTACAGTTAAACTTGTTTTCCTGTGCTCTGATCACATTTGAGCAGAAGACTTTATCTTCTAAAGTCTCTTCCCACTTAAATCATTCTATGATTCAAGTTCATGATTGCCACTACACTTTAAATTAATTATCCTTATTATATCCTGCTAAGAGGCAAAGTGCTTAATTTGCTTTTGTGCAAAGCATTTTAAATTTGTCCCTCATTCTTCTGTTGTTAGATGTACTAAAAAAAAAGTAATTTTTTTTCCTAAAATCTGTACATTGTTCTATTCTTCTGTCTTTGCCATAGTTCTCCTCCTTTGATTTCTTGGCTAAGGATATAATCAAAGACTATTAATAGATGTCTTCTAAGTCTAGATGTATATAGCTTCTTGTAATTTAACTGAGTTTTTATGTGGAGGTCCAGCTTCCTCCTTAAATATTCCTGAAGAAATTAATCTGTACCAGGATAAGAGAGAATAACTGTTTAGAAATATAAGCAAAAAGTGAAAAATTAGATGGTTGAATTTCTTAGTGGAGGGTCATAGCCCATGAGTTTCTTGAGAAACCTGCACTGAATTTTTTCCTATTCAGTCATGTGATAAAGGGTGTGGAAGAGTTCGGTGTCAAGAGTTTTCTGGTAATAGGAGTTTTGTGAGTGTAATAAAAACAAGTATTACTTACCAAGACGACAGAAGTATTCCTTAGTGCTAGTTGACATAGTATTAAAAAGACAGATGAAGCTTAATGTTGATAATGAGGTGATACATGTGGGGAAAGCAGTTCTAACTCAGATACTCAGTGGTGGGTTCTGAAGAAATTATTTTTTCTGAGGAAAGAGATATTGGACCTGTGGTAGGTAATGTTCTGTAAACATCAGCTCACTGTCCAGACACGGTCCAGCAAGTAATTAGAACAGTAGGGATTAGTAGAAAAGGAGCATTTTAAATAAGTGTAAAGAGTGTAGAGGAGAAAAGAATTATGCCACTTTTACTCCCTGGTAGACATGCCTTCAAAGCACTGAAGCAAGGCTTGCTTTTCTAAGCTCAAACAGTAGGTAGAAAAAATACGGAGGTGGACAATAAGAAGGATTAAGTACAGTTTCTGTGTAAAGAACAGGATAGATCAGAAATCTTTAACCCACAGGTCTGTAAAAGCAGGATTAAAGAAGAATGTGGTTGTTCACTTTCTCTGCCATTCAAATGTAGGTAAGCTGAATTCTACAGTGTATTTTAGTTACAGATGTTCTGTCTCTTTATGTGAAGCAAACACATTGCTTGTATACTCCTTATAATGCAGCATAATAAGCCTTTGAATATTGAGCAGATACCTTCATTGTTCTGTGAGTAATGACTAGGAATAGCTCAACTTCTTTGTTTAGTTTTGAATCCAGGGGAGAAGGGAGAAATGTCACTCGAAGAATGTGGTATTCACTGCCAGCAGTGTTTGGAAGCTTGGTACATTATGGTTACTGGGAAGATGAATCTTGAAAATGTATGGATTTACATCCCAGCAAAAACACTTCTCATTTCATTAATATGAAAAAAGTACTTGAAAAGGTGAGCAAAATCTGAAATGCCAGGAACCTTACCTTCTCATTTTTAATTACCTGAGATCTTTATTTTGTAAGCAGAGGAAATAAACTACTGCCCTTTTTCTGGCTTTGCATAACTCTTTGCAAAGAAGCCAGCTAATTGTTCCACTGAAAACCCAATGTTGCTACAATATTACTATTCATCAAAGGCAAAAGTGTGAGGCATCATGTTTGTTTAATGTTTTATGGTCTCAGGATTTGCCCACAAAGGGATCTCAGTTCTTTTTTGCTGAAAATCAAATGGTAACCAAGTAATCATCACAAATACAATTTTCCAAGTGAGATAAAGTATACTAATACTGCCTACCTAGTCATTATGCAATGCTCAAGACAAAAAAAAAATCTGTATAATCCACACAGAGGATTAGTTTGCTTCTGTTATTGCATTAGCTAGTTTCTAGTATTGCATGTACCTTGGCTGATGCAAGATTCTGGTACTTTACGAAACAAGTCCTTCGATTATTCTTTAAACTGAATGAGCATGCTTCAGTATTATGCATTGATATGGTGCTACCAAAAATTCCACCAATGCATTACCTGTAGTTGTGTTATCCAGTCAACCTAAGTTTGACTATTTCACATGAGCAGTTTCTCACTTGTAAATCAGCAATAAAAGGTTTATTTAGACTACCTTTCAACAAGATTCCCCTTTCCTTACATCTCTTCAAGACTGAACAATGTTATGTTCAGCACAGTTCATGTTAACATGTCTGTTCTAGTTTTGGGTGTCTCTCCTCCTCTTATTCAGAGATTTTTTTTTTTTTTTTCAAATTCTTGAAATAGCCTTTAGTTTTGCCACAATAAGAGGTTTGCCTTTAGCTCCCCGTTGAAGTGATCAGGTTTGATTCTGGAGGGACATTATGTGGGACCTCTGCGGCTGAGCAGCATCTCAGGCAGAATGAACACACAGTTCATTAGCACCATTTCACCCAGGGGCTGAGTGTGCTATCTGTACAGGCATCTAAGTCCTGCAGATATAATCTTGACAGTAAGAGGACTAAATGGGTTGTTTCAAGTCTTGCTGCCCCGGTCACTGGGCCCTCAAGGCTAGATTCTTATTGTCACTGGAACTGGTTTGTTACAGCAGGCAGCAGATGGCCAGGTGGAATGGGATGCTTTTTTCCCCAATCAGATACATACTGAGAGCATGCTGCTGGTGCTCTCAACATACAAAGAATAAATAAAAGCTCTGCACTACTCTCAGACAAAGCAGGAGGAAAGCAAGAGAGTGGGTCCCCTTTTTCCTCTTTGCTCTATAAAGGAAATGACTCCTGACAGAAAAGTGCAAGAAAAGTTTGCTTCTCTCTAGTCACACCTGGAGAATACAGTCCATACAGATCATTCAGAGACAATTAATGCAAGATACCTTCTTGGAAGGTCAGCCAGATGCATCTCCCTTACATACACAGAAGTTAGCTACAACTTCTTCTGCAACAGCAGCAGAAGTTTCTCTGAGAATGAAAAGGAATGGAAGGAGAAAACAGATAAACAGAGAAAACAGATAAGCAGAGAAAACAGCAGCAGTAAAGTAGGAAAAATGTGGTTTTTCTAGATGTCTACTGAAAGGACACCTGTGGTTCCTCTGGGAAACCACTAACCAAGAAGGTGAGATTTGGAGGTTCTGGAAAGCGCCAAGAATGTTAGGAGGTCTCATATTGGGGAGATAAATTTGCCAGTATTAATATCCCAACTAAATCCCATATGTTTTCTGGTGAGTAGCTTTTGTGACCCTTATTCTAGAGCTAGATCACCTTTGAGAGAAGGGTCTGTCTTTACTGCAGTAGGATTTACCTTAATTGGAGGCAATATAAAATATTGTAAGATAGCATAAAATGCTTCTCTGTATAGATATTACAATGTACAGGATATTTTTCCGTGAAGTTCCTTCTCGAAATAACAAGTGTCCATGTATATGTTCATATATGAATTTTTGTGGATATGTATATATGTGCTTAAATCAGCTACATAGGCAGCTCACAGTATCTTTTATTTTGCAGTTTAGCTTTTTCAGTAGGACTTGAAGTGTCATAAAAATACCATGCAAATGCAAATTTTAAAGTTTTTCATATGCCAATATTCCAATTCTTTCAAATAATGTACACGCTCTATGCTAAATTTTCCTTCATTTTTCTCAATCACAGTTTGCCAGCATCTTTTTCATTCTGGAGAGCCAAGTATTTAGAACTGGGTATGTTTCAAAAGATGATGTATTTCCTAGGAGGTTATTTGGACAGACCCTAAAACACTGGTGTGAGTCTAGTAAGGTATAAGGTATTTAGGGGAGTAGTGAATGTAATTCAGTGCATCACTTCACAGCGTCTCCTGACTGCTGCCACCTGTTGAACCCAGGAGTTACTGCTGCTATTACTAAAGCAGCAGGACACAGTACACCTCATTATCCCGTTTCGCAGTCCAGAATATTAGTTAAGCCAAAAATGAAGGTAACCTTGTGTGAAGACTCCAGATTGGGAACTGGAGAAGCTAACACACCAATGGACATACTTTTCTGCTGGCTCTGCTGTGGAGTGTGATAATGTCCAGCACAGGAAGTGGGGAGATTGATGAAGCCAATGGAAATTTTAAGTGGCATCACTTAATTATCCAAAAAGCGTCTGCCAGAGCATATACATATGTGGAGCTTATCTTCAGTGCAAGAGTAGAGCTAATTATTTTCCCCAGTGTGTCATGGTACCAACATTTAGAGAACTTAAAATCACATGGAAACTTTTTTCTTCTTTCATATGGCAGTAAATGCCATGTTTCCTTTCTGGTGTCACTCATAGCTCTTTCAGCTCTATGGTTGTCCAAGTATCTCCCCATCTTTGCTGAACCACTGCTGTATGGACAAGTACACGATTCTGTTCTAAGCAGTGCATATTCCTGTGTGTGCTGGGGGCTCTTTGCAAATAGGTGGGGAACTGTGAGCCAAGTGTGGTGGCAGGGCAGGGGTCTGTCCCTCCCCCAGCCTCCAAGCCAGGCCACCAAGGCAACCCTTGGAAGCTAGCCCATGTTGACTGTGGCTGTGGAACATTTGGGTGGTGTTTGTAATTCAGCAGAGCAGGCTTCTGGGTAAGTGGAAAGGAGCAAACCTAATTTTTTCTTCAGTACCATGGGCTAGTTTTGCAATGCTGTGTACTAGCAGGAGAGAACTGGCCCACACTCATCTTTGCACCATTTTAATGCAATCAGTCTAAAATGATATTCTTACTTGGTATCAAAGTGGTACTATAGAGTGATATCTGAGTTGGGGCCAGTCTTTTGCCATGCTGCCTTGCTTAACTGCCCACATACTCCCATTGACTACCTACCTAAGGGCCAGCAAAGGGACCACCTGTACCATTGCTGAGTGCTTCCCCTTTACTGATTTACAAAATGACATGGCAGGCCTGTGAGGGAAAGGTCTACTCTTTCACTGACTGGTGAAATGCTACTTTTGAGAGTTTGGGAATAGAGGTGATGATGAAGACATGAAGGAAATCATCCTTTCCCTCTGTCCCTAGAAATATTCACTTCATACAGTCCATTTCTGTTTATTGAGATAAAGATGTTATTTATAACATTTTCTTCAAATGAGAAACAATTTGTAATATTCCCTACAGGGAAGTTGGGGTCTGATTATAGCAGTGTATCACCAAACCCACATATAGCATGTTTTTTTCCAGTTTGCATATGCATAGGTGGTAATAAATGGTGACAAGAAGTGGAGATCTGTCCCATTCATTTTGTTGTTATAAACCAGCAGCAGTGAAAGACCATGGTAGCTTTTTAAGAAGTTGCTAGAAGAATATGGTATTTTTAAACTTTGAAGTCCCTATAAATCAAAGGATGTCTTATGTGGAGCTTTTTTCTAAGGAAATGTAAAAAACTGTTCTTTTTTACATAAGAAATCATTATTTCCTCTTTTGTGAAGCATTTTCTTAAACTAGGAAAAGCTTTGTAAAGAAGTCCTCATATGATGATAGTGTGTGAAAAAATGTAAAATACAATTTAGGTTGGGGTTATTTTTATAAATGATTTTTTCTTTGTTTTATTGCTAATAGCAAATGCATTTTGAAATCAAAGTAACTTGGTAGAATCCACAGATCTTTACACTGCTACTGAGATTGTGTTTTGATTTCTTTGACATGATCCCTGATTGCTGTGAGAAGAATCAGTTCAGTATTTTTGTTCTTAGATTCCCCCTCCTTTGTCTTGCAGCTACTTGTGGCAGATTCCATTAACAATTGCAGTAGGAAATACGAGCCACATCTCATCAGAGGCAATTATATGGGTGTCTAACAAATCAGGTAAAAATAAACTTTCCTCCCAGTGGAATCTCATAAAGCATACTTGTGTTTTCCTCAATTGTGTCTTTGAAATTGATCCTAGATAATTGTTTAGTTGCTCTGCACCCAGTTTTAACTGCTTAAAATGAATGGCAAAAAAAGCAGAGCTGGGAAGGGAGGGAGGAGGAATGAAAGATGAGCAAAAATTTAGATTTATAATTATTGCAGAATGTAGACAGTATAATGGAAAATTTTTACAAAGAAATGTAAAATGCTAAGTATTTTATATTTGGCAACACATATCAAATCATTGATGAATGCAATTCACTTTATTGATTGGTGAAAGTTAAATGTAATATTGTATAATGAAGCAGATAATGATGAGTATGATTTAGTACATTTAGAATTCTAGCATTTTTAACTCAATCCATAGTCTGTACCAGGGCTAAGAAATAGTTGCTGTCATTAAAATTTTCCTTATTGATCTATCAAAAGTATTTGTTCTCTCTATTAGATAACCATTTGCTGGACCTCAAAAGTGCGTTATTCTGCTTACTACATATTTTATTCCTCCTCAGTTCCTGCATGATCATAACAGTAATAGTTATAGTCCAGAGAACAGTGAGTGCTAGATACCAGTGGGTTTTTATCACCTAAGAAAGGAAGTCCACCACAGAAATTTAATGAAATATTGATCTATTTCATTAGCACTTCATGCTACATCATCTGGCAGTTTTGGACTGGAATTGAAGAGAGTGGGGGAAGACATATGGGGACTTGGATAGAATTATTTTATAGAAGGGAAAAGAAGGATGCATGCATCCCCTTGACGTGTGTGCTGTAATGAGACCTGACCCTTCTTGTATAATTGGAAAGGTATAGAGATTTCCCTCTAATAGAAAATTTATGGGAGAGAGGAGAGAGTCAAACATGTGTGAGATGTTTTTTCTCTTTTGTAAGTTATTAAAATATATTAGTCACATTGAGTTAGCAGCCAGAAGGACTGGAAATGAATGGTGTATGGTCAGTAGAAATCTGAGTACCTGAGCTTTCTACTGGTACAAGGTATGTTTCTTTACCCAGATCATTTGCAGCCTATGAGAAAGTAACATGTTTTATGCTTCTCCCATGATAGAATGATCTAGAAATATGCCTGCGACCACAGCAGTTTTCATACCTGGGAGACATAATCTCATCAAAGCATACAGATTCTGCCTTGCTTTTCAGAAACTTACTGCTTTGGCCATACTATTTAATATTAACACTTCCAAGATACTTCAAGACCTGTTTGCACTTTAATAGTCTGCTTTAATGACCTTCCTTACTTTTGTCCTTTAGGGCTTGATTGAACTCTCATTGAAGTTATTAGAAAGGTTCCCACTGACTTCAGAGCGAGTTGATCATCCCATCTCATTAGGTTACACATGCATGCCTCCTTCCCATCACTACCACCTTCTAAGTTCAGTATTATTACTATTATCTACATAGATGCTTCCTCATTGCCTTTTACTTGCAGAGTACTGTGGAGGAACAAGTCCATATAACTGCTACCCACTCTTTTAAGATCTACTGTTTCCATTGGAATGCCTTCAAGAAATCAACAAGTTAATGATGGCCTGTGTGAGCAATTATTTTGGGCTGGTTACTATATAGAAATTAAAGAGGAACCTTTCCAAGTCATCAGTCTCCTGTGTAGCAAATCAATGACACTGTCATCTATTGTCATTATCCTTGTTCTTCGTGATTACTTTCACTCACTCACTCACTGTGCTTCATTGAAAATGAGACTGTAAACTTAGTACTACAGCAAGAATGTCCTCTTGCTTCTACTTATTGTGGTCTAGCTCAGATGAAGAATTCCTCAACATAGAAATGTCAGTAAGAACATGCCTGAATGTATACTTAATGTGTGATTGATTGTACATGCTGCTATGTGTTGAGGCTGGCATACATGATTTTGTGATATTCCTGAGAGTTTTTCTGCAGCTGATATGTTTGTTTCATGGGGATGAGGGAGGAATTCTGAGACTCCAAAGGACAATTTCCAGGTTTGATTCTTGTGGACTGGAAGGATCTTGAAGACTTTCTGTTGTACAGAGGACACAGTTTCAGTATTGTCCCAGTGGGTAGTCTGGGAAAAAGTCTGCAAGCTGGAGGTGAAACAAAGTGCTCCAGAGGATATTTGGAAGATTGGAAGTGGTCACATTGTTCTTCAAGTGAGTGTAATTAAATGCAGATACTCAAATCAGCTTTGGAGTAAATGCTGTTCATGAGGTTGGTTTCTGTGCGCTTTTTAGGAAAGAGTAGGCAATTCCTTCTTGTTGACTAAACTGTTGTGCTGAAGGAGCTTCCAGTGTGACTGGAAGAGTGGATAGGAGCTAATGAACAGCTCTCTGTTGTTTTTTATTGGGGTATGTTGACCCTGGCTGGACACCAGGCACCCAGCAAAGTCACTCTTATCACTGTCTTCTGAAACTGGACAGGGGAGAGAGAATATAACAAGGTGTTCATGGGTCCTGGATAAGGTCTGAGTTAGAGATCCCTCACCAAGTACTCAATAAAACAGACTCAAATTGGGAGCAGGATAATGAAAAGTTAAAACAGACCTTAAAATGCCTTCCCTCCTCCCCCCTCTCCCTCTTTCCCAGCTCTGCCTCCTCTCCACCAGTGGTGCAGGGAGAAGGGAATGGGGGTTATGGTCGTTGTTTCTCCCACTGCTCAGGGAGAGGAGTCTTTCCCCAGCTCTAATATGACGTCCCTCCCTCAAAGTCACAGCCTCCTCTCAGGCACCCACCTGCTCTGGTCTGGGTCTCCTGCATGGGCTGCCGGTGGATCTCTGCATCCTCATGGTCTTCCATGGGCTGCAGGGGCACAGCTGCCTCACCATGGTCTGCACCACAGCCTGCAGAAGAATCCCAGCTCTGGTGCCTGGAGAACCTCCTGCCCCTCCTTCTCCACTGACCTCAGTGTCTGCAGTGCTGTTCCTCTCACGTACTCTCATCCCACTCTTCTCTGGCCACAATTACCTCTGAGCAATAACTTTTTTTTTCCTTCTTAAATATGTTATTACAGAGGCATTACTACCAATTCTGGTTGGCATGTCCGTCTTGGACCCAGCTGGTATTGGCTCTGCTGGGCATGAGAAAAGCTTCTGGCAGCTTCTCACAGAAGCCATTTCTCTAGTCTCCCCTCTGCTACCAAGCCTGGCCATGCAAACCCAGCATAGTCGTTATTACTGATTACACAACTAATTTCAGCTGCCAGTAGGGAGAAGGGTTCAAGTTGATGGCTACCACGTGACATCTTGACATATCACTTAAATCTTCCCATAAAATTAACTTAGTCTGTGGGTTATCTGAGAGAAATGAAACCACAGTAGTTTTGAAATAGCTACACATAGAAATAAATAAAAAAATGTTCCTCTTTTTTGGTGGTATTTCAGATAGCAATATCCATCAGGAGTAAACTCTGTGCCTTGCCCTTGCTCACCAAGAATGGTTATTTGCTGATGTAAGAGTCTTTTCCTTCATGTACATCCAGAAAGACAAAAGAGAGAATTGTTGATTTTTGCATCCACTCTGTTACCGTGTCTGTGACCTCATCAAGGTGTTATAGGATACCAGTTGGTATTTTCATGAACAAGGGATATGAGGCTGCTCTCCAGCTTTGTGAGAGCCACATGAATTTAGGATGATTGGGTTGCTGCTCTGTCCTCATCTTGTCTGTCTGTGGCTACATACCAGAGATAGTGAGCATGCAGATCACTGATTGTTCCATATGCTGAGGAGGATCAGTTCAGATAACTGCATGTCGCCACATTTGCTGACAACAGTGTTAGATCTGTCCATTCTTCACAGCACCAAAGTGAAGGAACACACTGGAAATTACAGCTAGGCAGTGTCTTTTTGGGTTGTAATTCATTGTCCTTTGCAGCAAATCCTGTAGGGAGGACAGTGCCAGGCCTTGGCAACTTGTTTGACAAAGTGCATAATATCCGAGATGTTTCAGATTTAATATAGCTCTTCCCACCTATTTGCTGAAGGTATGTAGTCATAGTTTTGAAAGCTTTTCATTTTGCAAGTCCTTCTGCCAGTCTCTCTTCTCCTTACTCAGTGAAGCATAACATTTATGTAACCATATTTCTACTCATCAGTATGTAAACCAGCCATCTAGTGATGGTCCTTGTTTATCTGGTGTGTGAAATGGAGCTGTCTCATTTGCTCTCTGAGTGCTGCACAAATAGATCACCACCACCTTTTCCCTGTTCACTCCCCATGGCCATGGATGAGGCTGTTCTGCTTCAAGTGACTGTAAATCAGTCATAAAGGAAACATCTCGTGCCAAACCTTCCTATCCATGCTGAGGTCAGAAACATCATGCTAAGATGGCTGTAGTGCTCTTTGTGCCTTAGTCTTGCAGGTCTGCTGAATGATAAATTTTGCTGGCACTGTGGAAATCATTGGTGTTACAAACTTCTGCTCTGTCATATCCCAGGGCTTGTTTCTGTTTCTCCCAGATAAGTTGCCTCTTTTGTGGTTGCTGTAATGATCTGTGAACATGTATCCAAAATGTTTTGAGATGAACCCAAAATCAGTAGTGGGTAGAAAGCCAAGAACCAGCTTTGAACACATTTCATTCCCATGACTTCTTAGCAGGGCTTGTGGGAATGTGTTGGTGATTGCTGATGGAGGTGTACTAGGTGTGGAAGCACAGGCTCACCTGTGCATGTTTCTGCAAATCAAGAACTGACCTTACCTCAAGTGAGGAGGTTTAGCTAGCATCTATTTCCAATAGGTGAGCAGGGCTTTGGACAAAGGCATACTTGCTGTTCCCTGGGAATCACTGTTCTGGTGCTCAGTCTCCAAGCAGGAAACATCTCCATGCTACTCAGCAAGTGCTGCTGAACTGGCTGACACAGCTTTAGTCTGCCTCCCTGCCCTTTCCATCCCCACCTCCTGTTCATTAACTGATTTGTTATGTTCCAGGGAAGTACTCCTTTGGTAGACCTCCGTACCTCAGTTAAAATGACTGCTGTTCGGATTGCTCCTAGTATCTCCTCAGGATTGCTATGAGATGGGGGAAAGAAAGTTCAACAGGGGAATTGCCTTCCAACAGCAAGTCCCAATGTACTTTGCCACCTCCTACTAGATAATCTGTGCTTAAAGCCACTCAGCAGTCAGGTTCTCCTCCATGAAATGTTTTGTAGAAGACAGATGCTTCTGAGCTGGGCTTTGCTGGCCGCCCGCTGGGGAGCAGAGCATTAGTTGCAGCTTTAGAAAAATACCCTTTCTTTTCTTTTCTGAGATTCAGCTGCTGAGCTTTACCTGTGTTGCTTCCAAACTCCACTCTTTTTATCTTTCAAAAGCAGGAAGAAGGGAAGTACTGTAAAGAAAGGTCAATATACAGGTCCTGCTTTGAGCTTCAGCCAGCCATAGTGAGGATCAGGGATACAGGACTTGGAATCTTGTGTAATTTTGACAAAGTGAGTCAGAATCATTCCTCTTATTCTAACAGCTGAGTGAAGATCCTAGCAGAAGACTGCTGCTTACATTGTGTATCACCTTAGACATTAGCAGTTCCATCATATAGGAATGGTAATGGATGAAAGGGTAGTCTGAGGAAAGAGTTATGTGAGATGGAACATGATCATATTTCCTGATATGTTCCATTTATAGTGTTGATCTCTATACCAAAATATTTTCTTTCAGCATGGAGCTATGGCAACACGGCAAGTGAGATAGAACTTTTTTCTTCTGATTTGCTTTCTCCCTGTATGGGAAATTCTTACAAGAAGATTTGCAGAATTTAGTCATAGCCAGTATAAATTATTGTGAAATTCCTCATGGAACACTCTTTTTGTCACAAAAACTTCACTTGCTGTTGTCAAGAAATTGTGCTACACTTGTGCAGTTATTTTTGCAGCAATATGGAGTCAATTCCTCCAGTAGGGGTTCTACTAGCATAAACCAATTTCTTAGTATGCTAGGGGTTGTATAAAGTAAAGAGTTAAAATAACAACTGTGAGTCTGAAGACTTGAAATGATACTGGAACTGTGTGTGGTCCATGCTTCTGGCAGTAGTCTCTTGCAGAAGGGTGCCCTTCTCCCAGACCTGCCTCACATGCTGGTTTTGATGGAATTGAAGTTGCTTGAGAGCTGGGAGAGCTCAGAACTTCAATCCACATGCACCAGCTGGACGGACTACCTCACACTTTGAGAGCAGACAAACTGGAAATGAGACCCTAACTGATTTTTTTACTTCAAAACAAAAGTTTAACCATTTCCTCCTTAGTGTTTCCTATATGTATGCATGAAAACTAGAAGATTTAGAGCAGTGTTATTTTCTGAGGCATCCAGGCAAAACATGACCATGGAAGAACACTTTCTGATGGAAGAAGATTAAAAAAACTTCCCTTTAATCTCAAATACAGTGGGATATATATTTTAGATTGACTTTTAAGAGGTGAACTAAAACCTTCAAAGATGGATTTCATTCCAAATGAAATCTTTGTGGTTGTTTAGAAAGTCATGAATGGTTTAATGTAGGGTTTAACACTGAGTTACTACCTTTTTGCTAACTATAATACATTTAATGGGAAACTAATAAATGTGTTTGTGGTAAGTGGAAACATTACCCAGGTGTATAGAAATTTTTACTGCCTGCAATTACCAAAAGAAAGAATTGCTTTTATAGGAAAGCATGAGAACTGACAGACACAAATATCAAATTCTACTAAATTATATAGAACTATATGAAGCACATGTATCAGGCAGTCCTTTAAAATAGCCACCTCTTTATATGAGTTGGGAAGGTGTGAAAGATTCCTGTCCTGTATTTCAGGAGAAAGTCAATACATGAGTGGTCTTATTGAAAAATAATAGCAAGAGGTTATGGTTGTATTTAAACTGACCGGAACAGCGATAATGCCATCATGCTTTGGAAAGATACTCTCCTCCTTTATAGCAGTATGTACTGGGGGTGTTGCACAGCTGTTACATGTGAAATAGCTTATTCTGAACTTGTCACATTTGACTGGCAAGTATCATTCAATAATTTGTTAAAGTATAAGTAATTTCCTCACTTTGGAGGTGAAAATGTAATACAAATGTTCAAAGAAGAAAAGGTGTATGTATTTTTTAATTACATATAATTTTGAAAATTTCCATTTAATGCATTTATTTACCCAGATATTACTTAATGTGTGCTGATAGCATATTTGGTATGCTTTTAGATAGCATTGTAGAGGTGCAAAGATTAACCAGTTACAAGTAGCTGCTTTCAGGACTGGTGGCATTTAAAGTTTAGTTTGCAACCAAAGAGCATGGACGGAAAGCTGTACTGCATTGAGGTGGTATAAGGTTACAAAGGAACAGAATTCAAATTTTCTAAGTAGGATGGAGCAATGGGCTGGTTCTGACTTGGACCCAATGTAAAAAGGATTTTAACAGAGGAGCGAGTCTAAGAGAGTTTGCTTAGGACTGATCTGTACAGCCCCTTGTGGAAGGAAAGACGCACAGGTTACAGTTACACAGTTACAGCCTTGTTCCAAATCAGACTGTGTGGCAAAAGCAGCTTAGATGCTTTGACAGTATGAATGCCTGGGAAGTCCACAGAGTTGTAGGACTCAATTCAGATTTTCTCCGTCCTATTTCTGCAGGCTGTCTTGGATCCTAAAGAACGTGTCTGCTTGGTGTTTTACCACTGATAAAAGAGCAATAACAGTTGAATTCAACAGGCAACAACTGAGTTATTCTGGGCTTAATATTTTTAATAAGTGTATTTTTCAGAGATTTTAATGGTTTCAGAACTACCTAGGAGAAAAGAGGACTTTCTGTTTTAATCCTGCAGTTTTTTATCTGAATTCATGTGGATGATGCAGGTCCATGAATTTAAACATATAATTATGTGTTTTTAAGATTCAGGTCTTGCTGATCCTTGTACTTATTGCACTTTAAAATAGTATTTATTTGTGGGTTTGCTGTTAGTCAAGGGAGAAGCGCAACTTTTATCTGTTGCCCTAGTTAACTATTATTTCCTCAGAAATTCCTTTTTAATAAGAAAGACTGAAACAAATCAATTTCTTTAGTAAGCCTATGTACTAGATAGTATGTGTGAATTGTAAAGATCACACTGCTAACTTTTTTCCCATTTGTTACATCCAGGGAATTCAAGCACACCAAACAATTCCCTAATGGAATTACATTTATAACAAATTTTATGTATTTCTTTTTTATTTTTAAAAATGAATGAGAATACTATTCCTTCAAAACAACAATTTAATTTAAAAAGTGTTTCTCAATTTTTAGTGAGTTCTAGTTCATGGTTAGTTTTGTCAGAATAATTTACTACATTGAAGGCTTCTTCCAGAGGTGTTGAAGCCTGAGGCTTTGTGCCATGGTAAAATAGAAGTGCATGTTGTGAGTTCAGGGCATTTCTGTTGTTGAAATTTTGAAATCCCTATTCCTGCAAATAGTTGTGGAGTGCCTGACTGTACAAATACAGTAATAAATTTAGGCTTTCAGCCCTAAAGTGATTACTTAAAACAAGGGGAAAGATGAAGAACAGGTTAGGTGATATAAGGTTAATTTGTCTAGCTCAAAAGAGGAGGCTCTCAGTGCTTAGTAGCTAGAAGCTGTACAACTGGAAGTACTTTAATTTAAAATCCAATGTAAAAGCTTAATCAAATACATGCAGAAACACTTAAGAATCTGTTTTTTTAAATGGGTTTACTCTTCTCTCTATAGCACATCCATTGAATTTTTTGAGTTACAATTGTAGAAAACTATTTAAGCATGGCCAGAATAAGGGTACCAGACTTAAAGTGGGTACCTCTCATAAAAATAATATTTGCCAGGAAAGAAAAAGCACCCTTGAAGTTCTTTGTGGGTAAAAGGTCCCCATGGGAATGTCAGCTGGCATCTCTCTACATCATAACAGATAAAGGAAATTATTAATCAAACACAGTATTTTTGTTAGTATTTGAATTAATTTTACTGTCTTCACATATATTTGGAAAAGGAGAAAATATAACATATGTTTCTTTAGAATATTTAGGTTTAAAACCAAGACCCCTTCCCTTCTTCTTCTTTATTTCCAGAGCACCACAGAATTCCTGCTTTGGAAGAGGCAAGATGGTTGCTGGGGAACATCAATCAGACTGGCTACTTTAGAGTTAATTATGATATTAGGAATTGGAGGCTGCTAATTAATCAGCTAACAAGGAACCATGAGGTAAGCTCCTCTTCTCATCCCTAAAATCTGTTTTCATAGATGAACCTTCACTGTTTCATCACCCTAAATGGTTCAATTTTTGTGCTTCCTCTCACAGGTTATCTCTGTCAGTAATCGAGCAGGCTTGATTGATGATGCATTCAATCTGGCCAGGTATGCTTGCCTGAATATCATCTGTCCTCATACACATTGCTGCAATAACTCATGCAACCATTAACTCAGCAGTTGAGTGTGTTTCAAAGTTAAGTATGTTTTAAACACACTTTAGTTCCCATCTCCTGCCTTTTTTTTTTTTTGTATAGCACATAAACATGGTCTGTAGCACATTCACTACTCTTGATCAATAATTGCCGTAGGGTATTTCCGAGTCTGAAGAGATCTGATCAATTTTGCAGCAAGTTCAATTTAGCACTTTGCAGATAAATAATCTCTTTCCTCTTTCTCTAATGAATTAGGGTTTTTTCTTCTGTTTCTCCCAGTTGTCCCACATCTCCTTTCCTTGCCACTGATCCTTGTGCTGTATTTAATATGAGATGGAAGGCACCTTCAAGCTTCAGTAATTTTTTTGCCCTAACTTGTACTGTTATATCATTTTTCCCAGTATCTTTCTTTTCTAATAATCTGCTAGAACAGACTCTTTTTTTTTTCCTCTGTGGTGCTTTTCAAACAGAATGGAAAAGCAGTTCCATTGAGCATTCCTGGAATTCATGCAACATTTTGTGTTTTATTACGATGAGCGTTAATAATTAACGCATGGAATGCTGGTTAGGTAATGCCTTCTTTACAAATGGAGGCAATGGAATTGTCCCCATTTTGAAATCCAATATGTTGATAGTGAAAGTGTAAACTGAGAGAAAAGTAGTGGAACATTTGTAACTTTTTGATTTTGAGGTTCCTAGGAACATAGCATTAGTATAGGGTTTGAATTTCATAATTACAGATTTAATTGCAAAATACCAAATAATGTGATTTTACTTGCACTGTGATGTCTAAGGTAGCATGAAAAGAATTCTTGATACTACTGTCTTTACATTTGAGGTGTTTGGGCTTCAGTCACAGTGTCACAGCTCAGTGATGTTCCAGCATCACTGCAGTAAAACACAGTTGTGTGCCCTAACACTCTGTTCCTGCTGCTGACATAAAGTAGTGATTAGCCCTTACTTAACAGTCCAGAGATGTAGTAGAGAAGGAGGTATCATGGGGAGAGGTGTATCCATTTGCTTTTGGGACTGCCTTTCATTCTTGCTTTGTGGTATCTTCCCATTGGTAACAGTAAAGAACTAGACATAGGTCATTACATCAGACTTCAGTAGACCCATGATTTGTCTACTCTCTGACTAGAAGAATACTGCAGATTATTCTGAAATTTCTTGACTATTAGAAGAACTACCATATCTTGAGTTACGTCATAATATGTTCCTATTTTATTTGATTTTGACATCTCAGAGAAGTACTGTGCAGTTGCACAGAGCCAGTGTGGCACCTTCTTTTTCTAGAAAAAGAAAAATGCACTGAATGCAGTCAGATGTGGCTAGACTTCCCTGAAAGCCTAGATCCTGAAAAAAGCTGTTTCTTAAGCCAGTAAGTGAGTGTTTTTCTTCTGAGTCAGTATTGAACCAGTGCTCTAGGATGTCTTGTTCATAGAGTATTAAGGTGAGGTCTTGATTAAAGACACAACCCGCATTGTCTGGCCAAGTTTCATCTACCTAAAAACCTCTGAAAAGATTAGATAAGTATTGCATTCCCCCACTAATTTTGTAAAGTGCTTTCATGGGGATACTAGATCCCGCACCTTTTTCAGAGGCAACTACACTAGAGCCTTGTGAAGTCTTTCACAAGATTTCACATTATAAAAAGTTGACTTTGTTTTGTTAATGATGGTCTGCAGCAGACTGCTCCTGCATTTGGTCTTCATGCACTGTGGAAAAAAGTAGTGGAGCTATAAATGTATGTCAATACATATGTGCATACATGGATATCACTTAAGAGGAAATATTCTTCCATTAGGGATATGTAGCTAGACTCCCATTTCCAGAGTCCTGTCAGTAGTGTTAGCTTGAGTGTGTGCCTTACAAGCCTCTGATTGAGGAAGGATCTGTTTGCAAACAGTAGATTTATGGTCTGTAATTCAAGAGTAGCAATAAGATATGTGAATCTGGCTACACTTGCCATGTAGGGAATACTTCTTGATCTTTGTTACGTTATTAATCAATCATCTTTCCTATTAAAAAAGCAAACAAAAAAACCCCTCCAAACAATTATAGTGATGATGAAGTTAATCTGATTGGCTGGCTGACAATATGGTAACTTTTTAGGAAAGGCTTGGTGTTTTTTATTTTTATTCCCCTTCTCCCAGACAAAAAAAAAAGACCAGGAATAGGCCTAATACTTGCTATGTTCCTTTATGATGAGTAGGACGAGGGAGACATTAAGAGACTCTTAGCAGTATGTTCAGGGCTGGCCTTGATGGCAAAGCATCAGAACTTTGTGGAATAAGAAAGCAGTTGGAAAAGCTCTCACTGGGGCAAGCAGTGGGAATTGAACCCTGATGCTGCAGCGTGGTGCAGCTTCTCCTGCCATGTCTGTTGCTTTGATGTGACACAGCAGAGTTCCTAAAACAAGCTCTGAGGGCTATCAGAATAACACAGACGCTTTCAATTTTCTGAAAAGTCACTTTTCAAAAGGCCACTGTCAGCCTAACAGCAGCTTAGCTTTCCCTCCCTTGGCTGCAAGGTGCAGTGCAGAAAGTTACCTCACTTTCTTTTGGAGCATGGTTGGGTGTTATCTGCCTTGTGGGTGCTGTGCTGATTCAGTCTTGCCTCTGATGCATTTCTCCCTGCCCTTGTGACATTACGTAATGGGCAGACTAAACACGTATACTTGTCTCTGACTGAGATGTGAGAGAAGGTGAGTAACCTTGTTGACCAGACATAGAAGTAGTAATTGGTAGTTCAGATCTGATTTCTGAGAAGACTGGCTGTTTTTCACAGTAATTCAGTCCTCAGTTTTGGTCCCTAGTTGCAATGATGTGTTATCTTGTCTACAACTATAAACATGCATGTTTTGAGAGAGGGAAGAGAACTGTGGAATACATACTTTAATTCTAATCCCTAGCTATTATTTTTAGTGCTAAAATAATGCAAAAGTTAAAACGTAATTTCTTAAATTCATGCTGGTCCTTTCAAAAATTGTTTCTGATGGAAACAGTTCTTTTTACTATACTGAGGAGACTGTATTTCTTCAAAATACCCTGTCATTCTTAGAAACTTCTGAAGTACTTCCTAGTGTGCTCTTGAACTTGATACAGATAATACCAAAAGGTTTTGACTCAATTTTTCCACTACTATAATATTGTCTGCCCTAATATGATTATTTCTATGTTGTTATACTGCTCATTGATTTTGTTTATGGAATGAGTGCAGCTCTTCTCTCTAGTAAAATTTAATAATATTTAGATCTGGAGAAAAATGAAAGAAAGTGCTCATATAAATTGTTTTGGAACACTACATTTTATTTTTTTAAAGGTGTGTTTGATTTCATTCCTCTGAAATGTTTATTATCCTTTTACTGTCCAGCATAGTGATTTCTTGAAAATAAACAACATAAATGAATTGATACTACCAAGGAATATTTTAAGCTCTATAGTGTTTAATTTAATTTTTTTTGTCCATTTTATATGGAAATACGTTCCTTAATCTTGATTCTTGCTATATTTTGGTTTATATAACATTCATCAAGGAGAATTGAGTGGAATAATAACAACAAAAGAAAGCTACAACTTGTTTGTTTTTCAGATTTTTAAGCGTAATTCTGTTCTTGGCTATAGCGCATGCACATATCCTTAAGATCTGAAAAGCTGTAGCCTTGGCAGAACACAGCTTATGGAAATTCATGTCCCATGTTCTTGAGCAAGAATAGCACCTTGACACTCTCTCTTCCCTTCTTCTTGAAGACTCTTTATCTTTTGGTTTGTAGGAATTCCAGTAGAATTTTAAAATATGTTGATTCTAGTAAATGGTACTAGTAGACATTGACTGAGAAAGCCCAGAAGCCACAAGAAGACAAACAGAACTGTGGTTCTTTTCTAAGCTTAAACAGAGCAGAGGGCAGTTCAGGGAGCTCCAATAAGCAGTGCCACAATAAATAACAAATGTCACACAGTTTGATAAGAGTGTAACATTGTCAACTTCTCACATCTTTCTCTTCTTTGGGATAAGGGGTCAGGTAGTGACTATGTGAGGTGGGATGCCTCCCAATTGACTTTAGGCATTCCAAAGGTAGATCTGTAAATCTGACATTCTCACCTTGTAGTGCACTGACAGTTAATGGAGAGAGACATGCACCTGACCTCTCAAACCCACTTAACCACATAGGATAAGATAAATTACTCACTTTCTGTTAGGAGTGTTGTGTCACCCCCTGGTTCCTCCTTGATGGACTCTAAATCTTCATAAAAGATATCCCTCATTAAACTGGTTGACTTAATCTAGTATTATGTGAAAGAAATAGGTCTGGTTTATGTTTAATGTTAATCAGTGTTGAATCAGACGTGACTGTGAATATCTCTTTTACTGTCATCTAAAATAACTATTGTTGTTTCCAGTTCTTTAAGCACTGAATGAGAAAGCATGAAGTGATGTTGTTGATAATTGTTCTTAGACTCCAAGGATGGACAACTGTTGGAGTGCTGCCCATTTCCTTGCACAGATTAGGGGCAGGTTGGGCTATAGTCTCTTAAGATGAAGCCTGCCCCTGTAGGCTTCACAAATATAAAGAGCTGTATCAGAAATGAGCAACAAGAAAAACTGTACCTTCCAAATTTTCTGTGAACTAAGTGACTTCCATGCTGTAGATGGCCTTCCTCTCTATCAGAATTTCATACACCAGACCAAAACCAGGATCCTGATGCAAATCGGTATGAGTTCTTACCATTGTTTTCAAACAATTCTTTGTGGTTGTTTCTTTCCAAGATGTGAGTTCTGCTGACTCTATAAAACCCAAGTCTGAGGGCAAGGGAGAAGGCAGTACCAACCTACTTTTCAATATATAAATCCAAATTATCTCCCTTGACACAAATTTATCTTTAACAGCTGGTACATTTGACTCCAAGGTTGATTCCAGAAGTAAAATACTGCAGTAAGCTCATGCTGACTCCAGATAACTTTCTCATCAACTTGTAGAGAGAAATTAATTTTAAAAGTTAAGTCTTGCTTAATTGAGTATAGCCTTATGGATCTGGAAAATCATATCTTTAGGACCCCCTATTTTATTGTTTCTTAAAAAATTAATTCCTGGCTGTGGAGTCTTGACACTGAGGCAAAAACATTTTATCCATTCAGCTGCCTGAGGTAGCACCACCCCACATAATGATTAGCTGGTCTTATTTCTGGAAACTTAGCATTACTTTGTACCTAAGCCTATAGTTCATACACTTCCATATAAAATCTAGAATTACTACTGCTAAATTGGAAAAATGTTTTCTTGAAATGTCTGGTGGAAATACATGCATAGCAAAACTAAACTATGGAGTTGAAATGATCTTCATTGCTGTTTTCCTTCACAGAGATTAAGATATCATTTCTTGTAGCATTTGAAGTCTTCCAGTAAATGTGGGCTAATTGGTTCTGTGTTACACTTGTTTGTGTTACTTCAAGTCCTGCTCAGTGTAAAGTCAGGAGAAGTCAAGGCATTTGAGGGTCCATGTGAAATGCTGGGTCTGGATAATAAGAAGGTGACAAAGATAGAAATTCTCAGTGTAGATAAAGTACTTCAAAATGCTTCAGAATTTCAACAGCCGCATTCAGGGTTGTTGACCTTGTTTTGTTGGGATATTCAGAAACAGTCCTACAGGATCCATTTAAGTGAGTAAACTACAGTTTTACTGTAGCCTTTGTCTTTACTCCTGATTGCATTTCCTAGTAGTTCAACTTAGAGGAAAACGCAATGTGTTATGCAGCTCCCTTAATTAGTGCCTCTGAGTACCAGCTAAGGGAGTGAGTATTAGATCAATACTCTGTATCACGCTTGATTAATAGTGGTATAGATTTACTGTTTTAATAAATGAGGCCTCATCTGAATTATTTCAGCAGATGCCATAGTAACTCCCATTCACTGTCAGGCAAATTTTGGTGATGGTTCACTAGCAATTGATTTAGATACGGTTTCCTGCAGAAGTTGTTGGGTTTCTTCTGACATACTCTCAATGGGCCAAAGTAGCTGTGCCTTTTTTAGAGAAAATAGGAAGTTACAATTATTTTAAGGTAGCCATCATTCATTCCATATGCTGCACATCAGTCCATATGTTCTGTGACATATCACAGCATTGATATCTGGTTTATATGGAGATACATATTTCAGCTAACATTTGCATGTGTTCGTAACAAGAAGGATCAAAGCAATTCCTGCAACTGAGCACACTAAAAGTCAATCCTGCTTTTGTTGTATGTATCATTTATGCATCTGATCCTGTTACATATCTAAAGGCAGTAAAGCAAATTGTACAGCACATTCCAGGGAAGTGTTGGTGCTGTGAGAGCATCTTGAAAGACAGAAATACCTGCTGAGAGCCAGGAAAAGTTGAAGACTCTTCAGCACATACTGAAAACCAACCCTGTAGATCTGACTGCAGAGTGTTTAGTGCAGAGGAAAGGTCTTGGTCTAGTCATATCGCAGCAAAATTTGCATAAATTATTTCTGGTATTTCTGAGTAATTATAGCAGTAATTGTTGTATGCTGTAAACTACATTAACTCTATTCTTAGCCAACCCCAGAATAAATTGTCAGGAAGACGTGACTCCCGTTCCAAGGGAGTGACAGAGTTATTTTCAGCTAATGGTTGTTAACCCATTGTCTTTTTACCCCATAGTCTTAGTCTCAGAGTTCAAACTGGTCTCTGAAGTCAGTTTGGTATGAATGTATCCTTGTTGCAGTGCAGCTGCCAGGGACTGCTGTGTAATGAGAGGGGAAGGGAACAGTCTGTGAAATTTGTTTTGAGAGCATTAATTGAACCACTGAATTACTCTTAAAAAAATACTGGACTTTGAGGTTAAACAAGGAGTGTCACAAGTGGAGCTTGCTGGAGGGTTCTTCACAACTTCAAGTACTGGAAACAGAACTAAGAGTTGCAAATATGGCTTCAAGAATCTGTGTTGGTGGGGCAGGGGGAAGTCTTTGTACAGCCTCGAAACCTGTGGCATTCTTTGGGAGCCCTATCCTCTCATAGCAAGCATACATCCATTCCCTGAGACTTCAACTGATCTGCATAGCCCTTTTTTTTCCCCACAGGTGCCTGATCAGCTCAGTCTCTACCACCCTCAACTATCCTCTCAAAACAAGCAGCTTTTTTGACTATTTACCCTTACCCCAGAACCCTATTACTTTCTTTTCTGTGGGTCTGACAGGACTAATATGGAGATCAAAAGATCATTCTGCTACTACATTGGTTAAGGTAGCAAAAACAAGCCACTCTGAGAAGCTGGAGGTCCTGATCTAAACACCTTGACTTTCCTAGCATCAGCAAAGGGTACACGAATGAAGGCATAAACCACCTTTTCTAGTTATAAAAGACAGTACTGATGCCTCACTAGCATAAAGCAAGAAGTCTGCTATCACAGTTTACTCACTGCTTTGCCTGCTGTTTTGACCTGACTGCACCATTGCTTCTCAAAAATGATCCTACTTTTGAGCTTATGTGATTCCTGTTGACCAGGATTGTTGTCTAGAGGAGGTCTGGTCTTTGTTCATGTACGCTCTGTCTGCCAGAATGTTGTAATAAAATATCTCCTTTCTATCTGGCTAGAAGTGTGTTTTCCTCTACCCAGAAACCAAGCAATAAATGACAGGAAGGACTGTGTTGTGACTAAGGCACAGGGACTGAAGAAACCTGGGATGCTGTTTCTGCTGTAGCCTTCCTAGGTGATCTTAGTAAAATCACTTAAATTGTTTGTGTCTTCTTCTTCTCTGCAAAATGGAGATAAGAGAATAGGTGAGGGTTTAAGAGAATTTCAGAGAATCTTTTTATTATAAATATGTTTATTGGGAATTGCCTTTATAAAAGGAATATCCAATTCTGTAGATATTCTCGCAAACAAAATTTGGATTGTACGTGTGTGTTCTCAAGATCAGAATTCTGTGCTATCCACATGAAGTTTCTAGCTTTTAAACACATATTTCACTTGGCTGACTGATATGCAAATTATAAACATTAGACCAGGAAAACAGGGAGTGATGAAAAAGTGTTGTGCATAATAATAAACTAACTCAATTTTGATTCTGCTCAAACATGCTCTCATAGATACTGTCACCTGTTTGCAACTTAATGAAAAGAAGAGTTGTTTCATTCTACTCTTCCCAACAAAAATCACCAAGAAAGAAAATAAATAACAGTTATAATAATTGAGTCATCTGAAATTGATTTCTATTAGTCCCTGAAATACATTCAAATTTCTTTACTTAATTTAACTCTGTGAATTACATACTTCTCAAAAATCATGGTTTCATGGTGATGAAAAACATGACATACCTTACTGCATAGCCTCAATTTTTAGCAGTAAGATTATTCCTTATTTTATTACTCCTTTTTAGTTAATTTTTCTTTCATATGGGGAACAAGAGGAAAGGAGAGATTGTGAGCTACAGTTGGAATTTTTTTTAGAAGCATAGAGGCGTTTAGATTTGAGGGTTTCTTGTGTTTTCAATGGAGGTGAGTAATTCAAATTAATATTAGTCTTTGCTTATGTGGCAAGTCTAAAACTGTGCAGGATAATTTAAGCCACATAATACTCTGATCATTACGTTGAATTGGAACTGTTCTTTGTAGGATGCTTCAAATGCTCTTGTGTGGAGTTGAATGTCACTTGAAGAGTCCTTAAATATTTTGCATATAAGAAAACATAATAAGAAGCAGGCTTCACTTAAAACTGTCTTACTCTCTGAATCTTTTAATGTTTGAGAGACTGAATGCTAATGAAATCTAGTTCTTAAAATGATCTTGTAAGGCAAAAGTTGCCATTGTATTCATCAATGAGCATATATGCATTCCTGTCCTGTTTACGTGGAAGTCCATAGCTGGTATAGATCATAATGCCTTCATGAAGTCGCTTTGGTATCTTAGAAAGATAAACTCCTTACATGATCCTTACATAAAGTCAGCTCAATCCTGGGAGGGAAGGATGAGGTAGTTTATTCTTTGATACTGGTGATCACAGGGCCTTTTTTACCCATTAGATTGCTCATTAGTTTTCTATGAGAAAACATTTTTTCTGCAGTTTTTGTGGTTGAACATGGATGCCAGTCATCCTGAGTTTTTAATCTTTGACTTCTAGCCTTGCAGGAGTTGAAGGGGAAATCTGTGACTGCAAGAGTTAATTTCCCAGTTGTATGAGTCACCTTGCCCAAAGCTTTTTTGACATGTCAGGGTTCAACATACATGTTTGTACTCAGCTATCAAGAAATTGCCGCTAAAGCACTGTGGGAAAGAATATCCTGACTACATTGGTAGAAACACCAGTCCTTGATAGGTCCTGAAAAAATGAAAAAGGCAGATACATTTATATGTGGATGTTCATTAGTGCCAAGTTTCTCTCTGAGTTGTTCTAATCCACACACTTGACTGTTAAGGTAAAAGAATTAATCAATTGTTAAGAATCCTAACTTACTTTAAACTGTCTCTTTAGGAGTTAATGAGTATAGTCTAATTATCCATATATTGCACATGCACAGAAACAGAACTGATGTTAATCTGAGTTGCACATCTGTGTTCTGAAGAGCTGCGTTTTACCCCTTCAAAATTACCCAGACAAAAAGCTAGTCATGTTTTACACATTGCTAAGAAACAGACGAGGCATGGTGAGTTTTAAACCAGCGGCAAGTAAATCACCTCATTTTCATCATTGTTTCAGCAATGCAAACCAGCTTGCTGCCAGCTTGGATTTTCTAATTTTGATTTAAACACATGACTTATAATGTCTTTGTTGGGTGGTGAGACTAAAGGATTTATGGTGCCCTTGTATGTGGGACTCTCATCACTGTACGGCAACCCTGTCGTTTTTGTGACAGAGTCTGTTTGACTGGTGCTGAATTTATGATAGAAATAATTCAGAACAGAGTAATAATTTTCCCTTGGCAATTACACTGCCATTTGGTACTTTGTCCCTAAGGGGAAAATGAATGTGCTGGGATCTGTCCATAAGTTCAGTGGCTCAGTGTAAAGAACAAATCAAGGTCAGAATGCAGTTGAATACACACTGATGTTTCATAATATAATCTAAATCTTCTGCTTTTATCTGACTCATTAAAAGCTCTTATAATGTAAAGATTACTTTTGATTGCCATGGGATTTTTATTGGGAATTCTTTGTGAGGGATATTTCATTACCATGTGCAGTACTTCCTTTTTCTGTTCATTGCCTCTTTTCTCTCTAGCAATGGCCACTGTAGCAACTTCTTCAGTTTAAGCAGGATAGTACCTTGCTAAGCATTGGTGCTTATGATATTATATGATAGGATATCATAAACCACTTTATACTTATATATAACTTCTGGAAAATCTTTGTCCACTTCTGTCCTTGTCATAAAAATGATAGATCACATTTTCAATACAGTTCATCAGCAACCTCCTTCAGCATGAAAAACCTGCTGAACCAGGATCTTTGCTAGAGGTAATTTGTCTAATAACTAAACTAGATCTTTTTGCCTGTCCATGTTCCTGTTCTGCTCTTCAGTTTAGCAGGCAACTGTGAAATCAGGAACATAGATGATAAAACAAAACTCATGTGCTGCTATGTTTCTAACACATGCTCCCATGTGTAGTTGTGGCTACAGAACGATTGACATGGTGGTAAACTGATGGGTTTACAGTGCTCACACGGGGCATCAATTTAATGTAGTGAGTTGAGCACTCTGGCTGAACACCAGTGCACCCACTAAACTTATTTACTCATTTTCTGCTGTGAGATAAGGATTAGGAGAAATGCAAAGCAGGCTCAAAACCGTAAAAGGTATAAAGACAGTTTTATTAAACAAAACTAAAAAGAAAATAATAAGAATCAGAATCAACCTTCAGACACTTCTCTTCCCCCCACCTCATTTCTCCTTCTCACCAACAACATGAAGAGACAAAACATGAGACTTTCAGTCAGTTTACCACCTGAAAATGGTCTTTCATTAGTTCAGCTGGGAGAGGAGTCTTTCCTGTCACGCCATGGAGACTTTTCCACAAGAAAACTGTTCTCTTGTGGCTCCAATATCACAGCGAATCAGCCGCCTGGAAAGGAAATTGGTTCACAGTGTGAAAGTCCCTTCCCTCGACATGCAGTTCTTCCCACTGCTGCTCTCGAGGGCTCATCTCTGTCTACTGGGGTACTGTTCTAAGGATGGACTGTTCCGGTAGGAAGGCAAAGGATCTTCTCTTTTCTCTTGAGATCTCTAGAAGCAAGGTTTCTCCTATCCCTGGAGCAGGGGTTCTTTGCTATTTTGGGGAGCAAAAATTCTGTCTATCCCTGGGGCAGGGGTTTTCATCTCCCCCATCTCTGTGGTATGGTTCCCCATTACCACAGTTATTTTAACATCTGCTTGCTTCAGCATGAATGCCTTTGCTCAGGCTGCAGTTCAAACATTGCATCCCCCCAGCTGCATTTATGAGTTACAAGGAATGGTCTAATATCATAGTCCATTACCATGGCCTTACAGAAGAATTTCAGCTTAAAGCATCTCCTCTTTCTCCTCCCTCTGGGTTTCAGCTCTTCTTCACTGACCTCGGTGTCTCCATGTTCGTTTCATCGGTGCACTGAGAGAGTTAGTATCTCTCCCAGGCCCTGTTGTTGGTCACATGATCTTTGCTGGGCAGCAGCCGAAGTTGCTGCAGACTTTTCCCCAGAGAGGTGGGGGAGGCAGGAACAGCAGGATCTGAGCAGCCAGACCAGGATTCAGCTGCGGCAGGATCTCAGCAGCCAGACCAGGATTCAGCTGCGGCAGGATCTCAGCCTTGCCTGGGCCCGGCCGAGGGCTTTGCCCAGCCCAGCCTGCCTGGCCCCGTGGAGCCAGCAGGGCCTGACTGAGAGGGCCTGGCCCCACCGGGCCACACAGTCCCCCTGTTAGCTCTTCAGAAGCCGGAAGGAAGAGACCGATTCCCAAGCTTCTCCTTTCTTAAATGGAGAATCACATTCTTCGCTTCTTAAATGGCTAAACAGAGTGTCCGTCTTAGAACTAGCCAGCTGATTGGTTCTTCAGACCTGGAGAAAGCACTCAATTTCCTTACAGCTAAAAATAATTTTTTCAAACCACAACAGTTAGGACAGTCATTTAAAAATTGATAAAACAATGAAGCATCTCAAATGTGATCTTTTTGGTAAAGCTTTGCTTTTGTGTTTCAAATGTGTTTCAAATGACTCGGTATGGGGAAAGTTGGCTTAGAGAGGGCTTTTAGAGGCTGTTTTAAGTCTAGGCTGCTTTCTGTATGACCCGTGATGTCAAATCAAAAAGCTCTAATCTGAAATACTATAAAGAGGGATGTCAGCTTATTGTCATTTATAGTGAAGATATGTAAACAACAGATCATTTTATATATAACATGAAATGGATCTGTTGGTACTCTCCTGTGAATATTTAGAGGGCAAAAAATCAGAGCTATAATATTCTTATCTCCTCTTGGCAGAGGAGTACTGAAATAGTAGTGCTCCTAGGATATCCATTGGTAGAGGCCTACATAAACAAACCAGATTTCTGTCAGGAATGGCACTGGTATGAATCTGGTTTGGGTAGGGAGACACTAGATGAGTTCTTAAGGCTCTTTTAATTCTGGATACTATAGATGAAGTTTTGTAACCTTTTAAACCTTGCCCTTGAGAAATGTTTTACCTGAGCATGCTTTCAGCCACTGTTTATGTATCAACACTGTTTGATTTAACTATTTTATCTGTTAAGGTGCTTGCCAAAACTCTCCCAGGTTCCTCTGCAGAATTTTTTAAGGTGTAGATACATGCTTGCTAAGATTCTCGGGTGGCTACTGGAGACACACCTAGAGAAAACTGTGCCTGTTTCAGACTAGACATAAGATCAGACATCACATGTGGTGTTTATGCTTGTTACCTGGTGTTACCTGGTTTCAGTATAGCTCGTAATCAGTTCTTCCCCTAGTGACAGACAATATTTCAATTTTCCTCCAAGATGGCTAGGCTAGAAAAGAATCTTGTCTCTTAGCCCTGACTCTCATGCATTTGGACTTTGACAGGCAATATCTGATAGTAATTTTGCTGGACTTAAAGATAACAATATGATTGATGGCTAAAAAGACAGAAGAAAAATAAGGATTTCTGTCACTGACCTTCCAGTGACTTTCTTGAAAGAGAGAGTAATAAGTCAAGCTGCACGTGTAGAGTATGTACTAAACTTACACTCTGTAATACCTTTGAGTGAACATCTCTAAGCAATTATATGACAGGGAAATTATTTTACAGTTTTTCGTTTGATGGGGAGGTTGCTACTTTTAGTTTTCTTATTATTGTTATAATAATTGTGAAACATTTCTGTTTAACATTTCTACAGATCTGTGTTTTTCCAACAGTTCACAGAAATACTCAGAACAGACTCATTCTCTGTTCTGTCTTCTTTCCTCATTTTGGTTATTGTCCTACTCCGTAAATGCTTTTGCTGACTAGATCCTGTGTAACCATCTTTGAAACTAGTTCTTCCAGGCTTGTGAAGAAGAATCCTAGAATCATGCCAGCACCCTTTGTCTGGTTTGCCACTGTTCAAGTGAGCCAGTGCATCTTGCTGAATGCAGTATTCTCTGGGAAAGAGGAGTCTTGAAGTCACTCTTAGCACTGGACAAGCTTTTAGTGCAAACTGAAAGAGTAGGATTGTACTAAAATACAGAAGTTACAAAAGAAACCTTTTTTTTTTTTAAATGAATGAAAATGCTCCTCAAGGTATTAAAACTGTAGAATACACTTAATAATTTATAATGTACACATTAAATGCCACTTTTAATGCAAAAAGGTGAAGCAAGAAATGTGCTTACTACCTCTCGACATCAGCTATTTAATGCCAAATAGTCTAGGAGTGCAGTGAATTTGGAGTAAAAAGTTCATAAACATGGCTTAGGGACTAGGGTAAAAGAGTAGGGCTATCATGGTTTTCTGTAGGCATCAATGAAATAAAATAGTGTAAAATATAAAGAGCATTCTGCCAAGGTAATGTTCTTGAAGCACTTATGTTTTCTTAAGGTTCAGTTGCTGTCTTAAGTGCTACTCTAAGAGGATTTGAGATATGCCTCTGCTTAAGTTTCTCACAGGTTTGTCTTAGCATCTGTACTGCCCAGCATGTGCTGACAGAAGAGTTTAACATTAATTGGAGCAGCCATAACCACTTTTCCTCTAAACCATGATCTTAAATGATGAATTTGTTGTCATTTATATAATAATGCCATCCCCGAGAATCTCCATTCATCCCCATCCCTTCTCTTGGGATGGATGGTTGATGTGTGGTTGAGGGGGTGATTCTGATGATACTGGGCATAAGTTCTTCTAGGGTCATACCCGGAAGGATAAGGAGGGTCTGGAGAAAACAGGAAAAAATCAAACTTTGCCACGATGTGTTGGTGTAAGTTAGGGAAACAATAGAAAAAGTGAGAGTCAGGGTGTGAGACAGGCAGAATTAAATAGTCTGATAAATTTAAAAGTTAGAAGCAGTGAGTGAGTAACAGCTGTTGTGAACAGGATGAGTGAGTATCATCATCCAAGAATCATGATTTTTAAACTCATTAGGAAGTTCTGAGCTCTGGAATAAAAGATTGATCTCTGAATTCACTTCTTACCGGTCTTTATGGAGAAGTTAGGCTTAAAAAAAGAAACAGTCTTTGTTTTTCAGTATTAATTTCCTTTTTGCACTTACTCTAGGTAGATTTAATTTCAAAACATGAACTTAAACGTCCATTAGTGCAGCTGTAATAAACATTAATGTATTTATTCCTTAAGCAACATGTTTCCTAGAGCTATTCCTCTTGATCCGTACTCCACACTTTTTCATGTCAATCAAATTATCATAAAAATTATCACAAATTCTATTAGAAACTAATTATGTATATGCAACTTTAAGCTAGTTTACCTCTTTGCTAAAATTATCTCAGAGATTTTTAACTGCAGTCAGTCCAGCACGCTTCTGGCTCCATTAATTATGTTTAGAAATCTTTACAAAGTATTAAGACATAGAACTCTTCTTAATGATACTCTGCTGCTTCAGAAACAAGACCTTATAAAATAATAAAATGGAGTAACCTTCTGTCTTCAGAGGCATTGGACTTTGTCCACTGCCTACTCTAAAAGCTTTACCACTTTCATTTCATATCTGCTCAGTTTCTCAGTTGGCACAGTGAGCTCCACAAGTGATCTTGTTTTTCATGCTCAAGTATGTGCTGGAACCAGAGTTGAAAACACAGCTGATAACAAAAATGACACAAAGCAAACTGGAGGGTAGTGATATCGGTTACATGACCTCACTTCTTTTCCTGAGAACATGAAGGGAACAGTGTAATTCTTCCAATACAGAGTGTTAGAAATGAAGGCCTGCAAGATGTGGTGCATATTGCAAGGAAACAAACTATTTCAAGTATTTCAGCAAGGCAGTTTTTACATGTTATTACAGCAGAGGTAAAAATTTATGTTAACATGTATGCGATGGTTAATTTCTGTACTAATGTGTGTAATTTTATTTGTTTGCTATATGTTTGCATTTCTTTCACATTGATGAAAATTAAAGGAACTTCTGCAATGAAGGAGAAAAACTAGTCTATGAAGCTATATCATACTGTAGCCTATTAAATTGAACTTTGTGGAATCTACCTTGCTGATTTTAACTGTTTAATGAAAAGAGAATCATTATCTCTTCTCCAGGCAGATAGTTAACTCCTTTTGGACTTAAACACCTGATCAGGACAAGAGTAGACAGACAATGCGTTTCTGGAAAGTTCACACCAACAGGGTTGCACTTTGTTTCTGCAATCTGGATGGTTAAGAAGCGCTGTTCTGAAAAGAAAAGTGAGGGAAAAACCTAAGCTTGGCATTTTCTGTACTCGGTTTTTAAAGTAACTTTCAAATGCTTGTGTCTGTATTGCATTTTACTTGTAATGCTATTATTTGAGAACCCTTCCTGTACCCCCACTACACTCTTTCTCATGCAGGGGGAGGTCTTTTATGATTGCAAAAAATGGGACAAAATTTTAGCTGATTGATTTATAAACATCTGAAAAAAACCATAATTTATGTGCAAGGTGCTGGAACATCCTGAATCAAAGTGATTTTACTGGATAAGTCCTTCCAAAGTGACTTAAGGTGGATAAAAGACAAGGCAGTTCTAAAGGAGAGAGAAAAGGGTGAGGAGTATAACTGTAAAACTAAAGCTTCTTCTTCAGCACTAATTCTTTTCAATTGCTGATGGTCAGTAGAAGTGTTTTCTCAAGCAAAATGCCTCAGGTTGTTGATTTTATGCAGACAGCTTTCTATCTTACAAATCAACATAGCAATACCTTTTTTTATTGGGTATATTTTGATTTTTTTTTTTTCTTAAAGACAGTTACTTCTTCATTCATGTCTTTCATAGCCACAGGAGTCCGTTCAAAGTAGGGAAAGCTTGTCTGGTTTTCTTTCGTGTGTGTTCATGACTTGCTTCATCAAGTCAGTATGCTTCCATGTGTTGGGAGAGACTGCAAGTTGCTGGTTTTTTATAAAGTTGAATTTTATGTCAATAAAGTGTGATGAGTTTATCATGTTTTTCTGCATTTTAATTTCATTTGGGAAAAAAAGAAGTTGTTTGTGCCCCATCGTTAATATCTTCTGAAAACCAATTTAGTACTAACTTCTTTTATTCTGCAGAGCTGGTTATTTGCCTCAGAATATTCCTTTGGAGATTATGAAATACCTTTCAGAGGAAAAAGATTTCCTGCCTTGGCATGCTGCCAGCCGAGCTCTTTATCCTCTAGATAAATTGCTGGACCGTACAGAGAACTACAATATCTTCAATGTAAGAGACACAGTGTTCTTGTCTTTCTTCCTCTAGTTCTTCCTTTCTTTCTTCCCCTCACTCTCTCCATCTCTCTGTCCTTCCTGCCTTTCTTCCTTTTGCCTGTTACTCTCTAATTTTATTGCCAAGATTTGAACTGTTCCCCAGTCAGATACTGTAAATGACCTAGGGATATTAACTTTCTTCCTAATTACTCTTTATTTAAACGTAGCAATTATCTAGCTTTGGTTCATTTGCATTTGAACAGTGGTAACTGTTGTTTGAGGCATAAAAGATTAGAAGAAGGAAAGGTAATTATCCCTCATGTAAAATGTTATGACAAATAAAGTGTTTCACTTAAAAGAGCCAAAGTATTCTATTGCCAGATTTTCTCTTTTGAGGAGCCCCATGGTGATATTTAGGTGGATGCCCAAGATCAGCAAGAACAGCAAATACAGGCACAACTGAACAGAGTACATGCAACTGAAGCAAAGTTTTGCAGTCATAATTTCATCCCAAAATCCGTGGTGAATTCAATGCAATTACCTTAATTAACAAGAATTAGATCACCGTTGAGTCAAAAACCCATTCATAATTGTGTCCAAAGGGACAGCAGTAATTGCTCACAGTAGATAATTAAGATAGACATGGCAACTATTTTAAAATTTACCTGTAGCTACACTGAAGAATGGTTTATCAAGTACACAGGATTTGACTGCAGCCAGTGACAATTACGAACTCTTGGGATTTTTATTCACTATGAATTTTATGTAGTCTACATATTTTCAACAGCCAGCATACGGTAACTTTATGTAATGTTGTAAAGTCTTCAGATGAAGGAGCTTTTTAAAGCCCGAAATGCCTAAGGATGCTTTTTTTCTTCTTAAATGTGTATTTGTTTGTGTGTGTGTGACCACAGACACCATGCTCAGAGAGGAGAAAGTTAGAAGTGACTGTATGTATGTATGTAGAAGTACACAGATATATAGATGTACAGATAGATATAGATACAGATATGTGCGTGCGTGCGTGTGTGTGTATATATATATATATAAATATATATAAATACACACACACAGACATATACACAGAGTTACCTGATGACATGGAAAATTATTTTTGAAGAACATATACTAAGGCCTACATGCAAACCAGAGCCATAATGCAAAATACTGTTGAAATAATTTGCATATTTAGTCTGTTGTTAACTGCAAAGAAAAACTCTTAGGAGTCTGCCGTTGCTATTTCAATTTTAAATGTGGTTGTGTAAAGAAAACACAATTTTAATAAAACCAGTAAAATTCATTGCTGGGTTATGTTTTATCACTACTGATGGGAGTTTTGAAAGCTGAGGTGATAGCAGAGAAAATAAAAACTCTTTTTAGTCATGGAATAACGTATCTGCTAGAGAAAGCTGCAGTATGAATCTTCTTTTGTGTTGACATATATACATGCCTATGCATCTGTAGTAATAAAATAGATGCTGTCCTATGCAGGTCTGTATATCTCAGTTCTCTTTATAAAATTGGTGAATTCCACTGGAAAAAGATTACACTGAATACAATGACAGTGGTTTTCTTCAAAACTGGTCAGAATATGTAAATATGTCCTCTGTGTAAAAAGTAGAAGTCACTAAAATACATCTTATGGTTGTTTTGTTCTTTAAGCACACCAGGAGCCTAAACTTAAAGCATAGTGTCATTAAATGTACAAAACTTATTTGCAGCTACCTTGTTATGTATTCTGAAGTCAATTGACTGTACCCACATAATGTTTTTGCCATGGCTATGGATATTAAAACAGTGTTCTTTTAAAAGTGAACATGCATGGTGTAGTCAAGACTGGCCACAAAGTAGAAATTAAGCTATTGACACTCTCTTAATTTTTCCGCTGTGCTTTGTGAGTTCAAATTAGCATGTAATAAACTTTTGAAATTAATGGATTTTATAACAATAAATTGTCTTATACTAGGCATCTAATCAAGTAGCTCATCTAGAGACTGCTTCTTACTATAACACTGAAGGAGGATTATAAGTGGACAAGTAGCTTTGCTAAATCTTTGGAACTGGACGTTATTTAAGAGTAAAAAGAGAGACCAAATCTCACTAGTCAGCAGTATTTCAATTTCAAGTAAAAGAAATTATTTTTAACATTAAATATACTTTTCTTTTTCTCCTTAGGAGTATATTTTAAGACAAGTTGCATCAATGTATCTGAAGCTTGGATGGCCAACAAACAATTTAAACAAATCACTTGTTCAAGCATCATACCAACATGAGTACTATTTCCTTTTTTATTGTTTATTTGTGAAATATAATTTTATAAATGCACCCTCCTAAAATTTAGTCATGTTTAGCATAAGTCAGTCATATTTCCTTAGCTCTGTCACCCTTTGGTTTTTTTGCTTTCTGGGTTGCAGGGAGAGCAGAAAGATGCTGTGAGATGAATTCTTCTTTCTTAAGTTGGGAGAACAGGATTTCCTAAGCCCTAACTTAATATCTGACTACACTGGATTTCTAAGAGCTTGTACTCATGTGACCACAGAGCTTGGGAAGAGTGCCTGAGTGTAAATGGAGGCTGGTTTTGATCCATGACCTTTCTTTAGTCTAATGTTGCAGGCATTAAACTGACAACTGAGATTTGTACAACCAGATTGTCTTCGATATGTTGCCCAACTACTGGTTGCTGTCACTGCTATAAGAAGTAGTTTTTTGTAAACATTCAAACACATTTGTTAATGCAGCCTTATTGCTTTCTTTAATTTGGACAGAGAGTTGCGTCGGGAAGTCATCATGTTGGCCTGCAGCTTTGGGAACAAACACTGTCACCAGCAGGCTGCAACACTAATCTCTGACTGGATTTCTAGCAATAGGAACCGGTAAGTGGAGCTGAAATGTGTATCTCACATTTCCCCTACTGAGAGGCAGTACAGCTCTTCCTCTCCTGCCTGCCCTGTCTGCTGTGCCCTCTTTTGCAAAGGTTTTTTTTTTTTACGGGAGGAAGCAGATGTTGTTTGCTGTCATTTAAAAATGTCTGCGAGGTTTCAGAATGAATTATTTGACTTTGCATATATGAGTGGATGGAGGGGATTCTGCCCGCTCCTGATAAATTACTGTTGGATAATTCTATGCTAGAAGATGAGAAGATGAGTTTTAAGGATGGATTTAAAGAAAGAAAGATGAATGAATGCCATGTTGTCAGACAAACATGAAACCTGTGTTGGGGTAAGAGAGCAGAAGGTGCTAAATATTTAAAGAAGTGAGAGAGGTTAGAAACAGAAGGACTGAGAAGTAAAGAAGGAGAGGTGTTGGAAGGTAAGTGTTACAAGATATTTAAGAGTCAAGACTTGAAAATTAATGTGATTCAGGAATATATGGAAAAACTCATGTAAGGTTTCAGAGAGTAGATAATATAGCTGATACCTTGAGCATTAGCAGCACTGTAGTGGTTTGACAGCAAATATGTAAGTCAGGCTGTCAAGACACAGGTTTATTCAGCTGAGGCAAAGGAGCATGGACCATGGATAGTGTATGAAGTTTATTTTTTAAAGGCAAGCATTTAAGAAATATGAAATAACTGAAATTTCAAATATTTCAGTATGTAATGATCTATGGAGAATGAGATGAGTGCAGAGTATAGGTTAAGACCACAACTTCTTTGGAAAGAAAAGTGGATTTTCTGATTATGTGAAATACTTGCAGTGTACACATTTGTACATGGCATGGTATTTTGGTTTAAAAGAGAATATTTTACTTTCAAATACAAAAGAAAAACATAAGAGAAAAAGTCTCTCATTTATAGTTTCAGTCTTGTATTAGCTTGGCAAAAGGATCAGATCTCTCTAGCCATACAAGCAAGCAGGATTTTTCAGAAATTTCTTGGACTTAGCAGGTGTTGGTTTACAATTAAAATATCTCTGTCTCTCTTTGTAATCTTTAAAAATCCTTTACAGGCATACCCCATTACATAAGTATCCAAGTGTCTTTTAAAACCAGCCATGAAGGGAAATTACATTCCTATATGATTTTGGAACTTCTGGAAAAAGAAATAGCTTGAAACTATGACTATGTACCTTATGTACCTTTAAGTAAGATGTGTGTGAGATGGAGAGTTTTCTTGTGTAAGGCGATACCAGATATATTTACTACGAAATATATACTCCAGGGTTTTGTATGAATTCTTATCATAAGCAGCAACAATCAGTATGAAGCCATTCAAAGAGGCAGTCAAAGAGAAAGCATCACTGGAAACAGTCTGCAAAAGTAATTTACTTAGATATTAATTTGCAAAATTAGTTAATCAAACCTAGAATTACCTATTAGCATGCACAGCAGTAGATTATTCAGTGTTAAAAAAGCCGTCACCCTGCAAAGCTACCTGCCTGTGTCTTTCCAATAGGATTAAGAAAGGAGGCATCAGAAAATAAAAACATAACAAAACACAAGCTTATTGCTTTACTAACAGTAGCAAGAGAGAAAAGGAATAAATTTAAGGAGCTGTCTGAAGTTTCATCTTAGCCTTTCAATGGGGCCATTTTTGGTACCAGAAGATTGTGGTTGCCAGCATATGATGAGTATTATGATAAAAGCACCACAGCCGGACAGATGAGAATAGCTACTAGGTTAAAGCAATGTGTTTCTCAAAGGAACTGCACGGTTTTGAAAAATGGCTGCAGCAAATAATGTAATTACAGAATAGAGATTGACAGTCAGCTGATAAATAGGGGCACAACTGGCAAAGAAGATAGAGACACACTTTTATTTATTTTTTAAGATTGTAGGATTTGTTCAGTCCCACGCTCCAGAATTTCCCCATTTTCTCAGACCATCTCAAATCCGGAATGTAACTAATATATGAGCAAAACTCTTTTTCTAACTACTTACATTGAAACAACATTACAAAGACTACTAGTAATATCAGCTCAGTAAACATAAAATCAGCTTGTGTTTCACAGTAACATTTGTAGGGTATGTCAGTGTTCTCTTAGGAATGTCCAGATCCTGCTGAATCAGAGCTACCCCATAGCACCTTTACTCAGTTTAAGCTAACTCAGACTGAAACCTGAAAGTAAGGCTTTTTTCCTGCTTTTCTACCAAGAAACCAATGATTCCACAATCAGAATTTAATTAGCATGGTGCTTGAGTCATGCTTCTGCCTCTTTTAGCACTTTGGAGACAATAACTAGCTCAAGTGCAAAGGACCAGCAGATAAGTACAAGATATATGCAGAGAGCACATCTAAGAGGTGCCATTTTGCATTCTTTCTCATCATTCAAGTGTTTTGCTCAGTTTGATGCCCTTAACAGCTGTTTGTGAATTTGCTGCACACAGCCACCTCAGAACCTGTATGATTGTTTGCTCACAAAGAAGGGGAAGCTCATGCTGCTCCTCTTTCTTCAGACTTCTCTGACAACTGGTGAGAAAAGTTGGTGACAGGTACAGAAGCTCTATGTATCCTTGCATATTCCACTCCTTATCAGCAATTACTGTAAAAGTTCTTGGGTTTGCCATTCCCTCTTCTGAAACAGAGCCATGTAATTGACTGATGATTGCAGAAAGTCTGTTTTTGGTGGGCTTGCATAGCCAGAGCACAAAAACAGAGTTCCAGAGAGCTCAGAGATATTTTATATGTAGATATAATTTGAGTGTCACTGTGACAGTAAAAATAAAGGCTAATTTGCAACATTTCCACCCGTTCTCTCCCAGAAACTATATTCTGGAAGATGACACAGATTTTTCAAAGCAGTAAAGACAATGAAATTAGGTTTGTGTCTCGAGATTTTAATCAACTGAAAATTAAGTCAGTATTAAATGAAAATGTGTTATTAAATACCACACAAATACACAGTCAGTAAATCATATAAGGGAAGTTTTTGATTCCCTGGCAATTACTGCAGTTAAAGTTGAAATAACTATAACAGAGAATGTGCTATTAATAAAACCGAAGAAATGCTAACATTCATAACTTTTTTAGCCACATTTTTAATCTGTGATTTTTGGATGTTCTTTTGAAATGTTTTTTTTGTTTTACTTGTAATTTTTAATTTTGGATAAAGTGTTGGGTAATACAGTAACATCTAACTATGTTTTACTGGCATATGCTTACAATTGCTGTGGTTTTTAGTAATTATATTTAATCTGGCAGATCCAGAAATGAATTACCATCTACGTTTCATGGTAAGAAAGTGAAGTAATTGTGATATCAGATACTGTTTGTGTTTTGTAATTATATACTGTGCAAACAATTTGCCACTGTTCACCAAGTAAAATAATGGTAATTCTTAGCACAAGGCCAGAATTCCTCTTTGTATTTCCAGTACTATTTGAAAAAAACATTAGATTTCCAACTATAGTGCTGCAGATTTTCTTCTGGAATTAGTGAAAAAACCCAACTTATATGTGATCTACAACACTAGCCTCTATGCATGAAAGTGGAAGTCAGCTGAGAGGCTGTGAAGACTTGCATTTCTAAAGTAACTTAGGCGTTGCTTCATTTTTAGATGCCTGGCTCACAGGGCAGGATCAGACGCTTAGAGTTATGCTTCCTACAAGGGGATTTAGGGGCCTCTAAAAATGCAGCTGGTGGCAGCCACTGTTCTGTGAAGAGCCTCTTAACATGAAATTCTGAAGTGTGAGCGGGCCCTCTAAGGGTCCAGCAGTACAGGGAGAAAGATACCTATATCAAATGAATACATAAATGGCAATCGTAGAGTATGGGGTCCTTGCAAAAATGCCGTTCAAAATTGTCACTAAAGCAGGAAAAGGACTGCTCCTTTTCTTTTCCAACACAGGTGGCAGACAAGTTGCTCTTCAACACCGTTTCAAACAGTAGTGCTGAGATTCCAGCAGTTTACTGTGCTTCAGTTTAGGACCCCAGCCCTGTTTTCTGCCAATGCAGAAGGCAAGCCTGATGACCTGGTGTCTGTAAGGTGTTTGGAACAGTGTTAAGATGTTGCAACACACTCACACTTTCCTCCTCTAGCTTCAGCTCAGCCTCTGCAATTTATTTCATTAGCAAGAGAAATGGTACAGCTCTCCAGTCTAAAGATGAGAGAGCATCATCTGAGGGAAAATGAGCTTCAGTACCTGAAATACCAGAAATACATTGTATGCAAGAGGCTTTAGGTGGTATTGCTCATAACCACTTTTGCAGGGCAAAATGCAATGGAAAAACAAGAAGCATAATTGAGAAAGAAATTTGTTTGTACAAAGAGCAAACCAAACACATAGCATCAGAAGCAGAAGAGACTGTAAGGAGACATCTTGTTTTGCTGGTTTAGGAATTGATATATTTTAGTCCTTGCAATTGTTTAAAAAAAGATTATTTCTTTCTACTGAAGATCTGAGGTTAGACCTCAAAATAGGTTTTGCAGTGTTTTAACCAATGAATTTAAGTAATTTTACTCTTTTTAAAATGGCTAATTGCTTGAAAGGCTGTATTTACTTCTGACTTGATGGTGATACTAAAACAATTATTTTCACCCTCTTAAATTGGGATATATGCTGCTCCTGTACAGGAACAATGGAAACCCTTGAAACTTTCATGGTGATGTTCAGAAGTGTACAAACAGAGTAGAAAATATATAACCATGTT
>WEKY01013851.1:12541-26840 GCA_013390045.1 Picathartes gymnocephalus | reverse complement strand
TACAAAGACAAAATATTTAAATATATACTTTTTCTTCACATCTAATTCATACCTATATGTCTTGCCTCTTTAACTGAAAGTTTCAAAACATTATTAAATAACATTTACTGTTGCTTACTTGCCTCATATTCTGAAAAATTTTAATGGTTTCCAAAATACACAACTCTGAATTGAAACGAATGTGTTATCCTATCAGGATAAAAAAGTAATGCATTATATACATAAACATTCTTATTTGTACTTATAAAATATATTTGTATTTATGTATTTAAGTATATCTTTATACTTATATTTATTGCTTTCAGATATGTCTTCTGGCATTTCCGATCTAATTCTGCATCTCCAGATGCCAAGAGGTTGCTTCATTGCCTTCTCCAGGAGCAGAGGTACTCAGTTAGAAATGTGAAATGTCATTATGCAAGGTTATATTCAGTCCACTCAAGAAATAAGTAGTCAGAGCAAATGCTCAGACCAGAATTCATAAGACATTTACACTGTCAAACAAGTAAGTTATGAACTGCATAAAGATACCTAGCCTACCATTCCGTATGGAAATGTTATTTTTATGTCTTTTGTATCTCTAAAGGATGTCTTTGTGGAACTACAGTGAATAAATATTACAGTGATAGTTACCTTCTCTTGTACTTTTGATGAAGTCAGGATTTCTTTGAAGAAGAGCTGAGGTTATGAATACGTTACTCTTCTTTACTACAGAAAAGAAATTTAAAACTGAATAATGAGTAAACCCAAATTTTAACCATTAATTCATGTTTCTGTAACCCCTCCCTGTTTTGGTAGTACCTGGGCAGTATTCCAACATATCCATCTGAAAAAGATCTCCAAGATAACTGTTGCTGTCTCAGTCACAGAAAGCACCAAAGGTTTTCTGGCTGTATCACAGTCTTTTGGACATTAATGAATGTTTTAAATGTAAAATCTTTCTTTATCTTTGAAAAAGAGGTGTTCCTGTTTTGCAGAAGTCATTGAAATGCCAATGCTATCTGGTTGAGTTTTAGGCATTTTTAAGATGATTAAATAAGGCCCAAATACACAGGAATAAATAAATAAATGTACCCTGCCCTGTTCTGCTAAAAAGGCCTTCATAATTTACTTGAACGATGGCAGTGCACTTTTGACAGTTTCACTGTTTTAATAAAGATATCAAACACCAGTGAGAAGGTGATGGTGACCATGTTACAGAAGCCCAGGAGGTAAGGGGGGTTATGTGTCTGTCGCTGACATACAGATAGCTGTGGAGCCAACCAAGGGCTGCTGGTAGTAACTCCCTGTGAGAAAGTGCAGGATGTGGCTGGAGAAGGGGCCATACAGAGGTAGGGCGGCACTTTTCTAGGACAACCTCAAGCACAACACAGCTCAGCACAGCAGGAATGAGGCCAAGAAGTGGGCATGGACCATAGGGGCATCAAGACCACTCAAGACCTCCAAAGCCTCTGACCTATTTCCAGAAAGAACCACCTGCACATGAGAACTGATTTGCATAAAAAGAGAAACTTATCTCCAGGGTGGGGAAACCTTTCTATATAAAGGTACCCCCAGGAAGCCCAGGTGTGTGCCCAGGATTCTGGACAAGCCTTCAGCTGGACCAAAGCTGATGCTGTCACCAGGACTGGTGATCTCTTTTTCTGTCTCTCTTGCTGTCTCTCATCTCCTCTTTAATTCTCTCTCTTCCCTTTCACCTTACCCCTTCATCCAAAACCCACCTCCACGTGCTTATAAAAGGAGATTAGGCATGGACTTATACCATGCCAAGTGTGTAATTTACCAGTAAAACTTTGTTTTTGCAGAACCTCTGACTTCTGTCACTCCTTTCCACCATGATCACCTACAAATCTTGGGTTCTACCTTCCCCTTAGAGGTGGGATGCCAAACATGTACCACATTCTGTAAAATGGCATGACTGATCCACTACATACAATCACCACTTTGTCATTGCAAGAGTGCTTTTTGCTGCTATTACAATGCTGTGAGCTCTTAACATTGTTTAGAAATCCTCTATGCCAGTGTCTGTCAAGAACCTGTCCCTGGTAAGAGACATAGGCTAGGATTTGAGACTATTCCCTTGTTCCTGTTAGTGCTAAGTGTGAGGATATTCCCTGGGTCCCTGATTAGGTGGAAGACAGGCTCCTAGAATAGAAAAATTATATTCCTGTAGGAACCACCACTGTTATATTGCCAGCAAACTATTCATGTAATTACCATAATTTCATTTTGGTTTTTTAAGTATAATTCATATCACACTCTGTAAATGCATTTTTTCATTCAAAGATTCCACCCCTGCTCCAGAGGATTCCCCAATTACAAAGGCAAAAAACTTACCTTCTATTGAACTGCCAGTCCTCCTTATAAAACACTCCTTTCTCCCATCTAAGTACCAGACTAGTCCAACACACTTCAGCTCTGTGTTGCAGAAAAAGCAAGCTAATATGTGCTTTTCTACATAAATATTTATTTTTAATTACCTGTCTGGGAGGGAGGGAAAGTAGGAAGGATGTTAAATGAAGATGATCTCCCTCTTTTCCGTGTGAGAGATGTATCTAAAAGAATAAGAGACTGAAATTATCACTTGTTTGGAGAATAAAAAAGACCAGTTTTAGGGTTATCCAGGCTGATGTCATGCTTTCATTGACAGTAGAATAAATTATTTGCTGCTACCTACCATCTTTCTGAAGCAGACTGTTAGGTTATGTCTGTGCTGCTGATCCCAGGAGCTCTCTGAGGCCAAGCAGCACAGCCTGGCTCAGGCACACAGCTAATCCTCTCTGTAACAGCTCTGTCCTGGAGACTGCCAGGGGGAGAGGTTTAAAACAGAGCCAGGCAGTGACCTATCACTTAAACAGTGATATCAAGAGGAAAAACACTTCAGCTTCCTCCTGCACTCTGCTTTATCTTTTGGTATAGGCACGCCCTAAAATTTCTAGCATATCTACCCCAGTTTAACTTTCAGAGTAAACCAAACTTAGCTTAAGTCCTTTTAGGTACATTCAGATGCAATTAAAAAAAACCACACCATACATATGTATTAATGCCTAAATTTAGAAGTACCTTTCTGGCACCATCCATATGTTAAATAAAGATTGTAAAAAATAGATCAGTTCTTCTGCACAGTAGCCCCAGTGATTTGTGTTCATCTCTCATGGAAGCAATATGCAACCCTTAATGGGCCTTCTCAGTCAGCTCTTGACTGGACAGAAGGAGAGGCCCTACTGGAAGCTGCTTTACATTTTAAAGGATTGCCCAAGGAACACTGATCTCTTCCACAAGCCAGGTATATAATTCCCTTCCAGACCTCATCCTCCCTTGACTGTGTGAGCAATTCAAGAAAATGTTATGAAATGTATAGATTTTTCACTACTTTATGTAATATTATGTAAGTATGAAAAAAATTATGTATTTTTAACTAGAAAGGGATTTATTGGAAATTACCAGAAAGTATCAATGTTTAAGTTTCCATGACTTGCAGCATGCCTACAATGCAGAAACATTTCTTAGACAGTAGAATTCGTTCTTTTCTTTACCAGATTAGAATAGAGAACTACAGCAATTAAAACGTGACTGGAGGTAAATGTCATACCAGTGTTAGACTGAGAGTCAGACTTCTGGAAAGTCAAAGACGATGATCTTGCACGTTTTCTGGAACAACTAATGAAATCTAGGGAAAAGTTAAGATAATGTTATTGGCAGGAGGCATCAGCATGATGTTATGATACTGAATTAAAACCTCAACACAATAAATTCTAGGAGGGACTTAGAGAACACCTTCAAGACAGTACCTAAGAGCAAGAGGGCTTTGGGATCTCAGTCAACACCTGTCACAAAGCCCTGGGGAGTCTTACTTATTTCTACTGAGTTCAGGGAACCCAAAGCAAGCACTCAGAATCAGTTCATAGCCGACGGGCTTAGAAATCATTAAGAATGAGGAGCTACATTATAACATTACCCAAGCAAGTAGAAAAAGGCAGTTACGAGTTCATACAGCTGATGAATATGCTTGTTCAATTTTCAGGGCTTCTGGAGTTTGTCTTTCTGGTAAATATGAGAGGTAAGATGGAAGAACTCTTGAGGTAAGACAGGGACATAAGTATTAGGACAGAGTAGGGGGCCCTACAACCCATAAAGTCTTAGTCTGGTAACTGGGATTTGCCCCTGCTCATAGAAAGGGTCCAAACACTGTTTCCACAGGCAACAGGCAGACCTATGAATAATCCAGTTATATTATGCTGTTTTAGTGAGGTGGTCATTACCATTTTCAGCTTTCCACACTGAGTCCTCTGCAGGCCGCTGGAAAAACAAATAAACATGGAAAGGTCAAGGAAAATAGAACTGTCATTTTCTAGACAGAGACACAAAGTGTAACAGTCCAGCATATATGCATTGTCTTGTTCCTGTTTTCTATTCTTACTTGTTCTATTTTCAGTCCATTTAATACAAGTTTTAACCAGGGCTAAAATCTTATATTACTGCTAGGAGAATTGTCTGTAGAATCCCTATTTCTCAGCAATTTTTATCAATTATGAAAAAGGGAAAAAAAGGCTTTTTACCTTCAAAGAATGGTCCTTCTTTTCAAAAACAAATGTTGGCTGGGCCAGCACTGATTTCTCTGGAAAAGAGAAGAGATAATTTTTAATAACAATTCCATAATAGTATTTATCAACCAGATCTTTGAAAATGCTATGAAATAACAAATAGGAGTTTATCCTTGTGTTACATAGGAAGAAACTATAGAGATGCAGTGATGTACAGCACAGTACATTAAAAACAAAAGCTATAGTCCCCAAATCTGAGTGAGTTTTGCTTAAATAGATGCCATGGGATTTGGCCTCATATTTTGAATACTTCTTTAAAAAAAAAAAAAGGGTTTTTAGCCTTTACAAAAAAACATCTACCATCCTTTAAGAACAATGGTGAACTGGATCTTTGGGTAGCAGAAAAGAACAAGGATGTGAAATGTAAAATATCCCTAAAGGAAGGAAAACAAGAGAATGTGTTACACTTGGCCTTTCAGTCACATTCACAAATTCTGCTCTTTAAGCTTCTGGTGGTAGGTGGATGTCTAGAGTCAGTTTTAATGTGTGTGCATGATAAATAAACATACAGAGCTCTATACAGCAAATTCTACTCTCAGCATACCTCTGCATCACTTAGGCATAACTAAAAGTATCTTGGATCTATGCTCTTTTTTTCTATGAAACATTTTTCTGCATACATTTGCCTCACATCAAATTTTATGTTGATTTAGAGTTCACCACTCCTACATCTCATACAACTTCTTCAGGCTGTTTACTTTGTAAGGCTTGTGACCGTCACAGCCTGTGCAACTCTAATGGACTAAATTTGGTTGTCAGTGCAAAACAAAAAGCTGTTTTCACCAGAACCACCACTATTTATTACATGAATTAAGGGCACAAGTTAAGAGCAAAAAAGCAGACACAAATAGATCTTTTTTTTAAAGACCACCCCATACAGAATTCATCTCATGCTAGCTTGATATATCTGTTTTGTGAAGTAAATAGAAACAATCAGCTTCTGACTATGAGCATATTTTAGCTGTGTACTTTAGATGAAAAAAGGAAAGCTGAAGGCATGTATTTCTCTCCATGGCTGATAAATACAGAGTACAGACTAGGGTGACTGCTGAGCTATTTGACTGGCCTCTGGCCAGAGAAATCTCACACTTGGTGCCTTGTTAGCTGACATTTGACAGAATATTTATCACATACACAACATTTCTGTAACACTCTTTTCCTCTGTTACCCCTTCGAAAAAACATCCAAGTGAAAATATGTGGATAGATATTTTTATTTAGAATTGCACACCAATCTGTGACCAAACAACTTGAGCTTTGGTATCAATTACTCAAAGGTTTAATAAAGCAAACATCAACCCGTCATGGAGGAGTTAAGATTTCTACACAAAAATGTATTCAACTATCAAGGAAAAAATAAACATTGCTAAAATAAATGCTTCATGTATGTAAACAGGGGCAAGGAGCATGAAACTATTACTCGAAGCCAGTGATATACAGACACTGGAGTAATAACTAATACAGTTCTGCTATGGCTAAAGTTAAATTTTTATTTACTTGGGCATTGTGCGTGTGCAAATTTAACAGGATTTAACAAATTTAGCATGCTTTCAATGAAAGATTATTTCTTCCTTAATAGAAAAAGCAGAAAGAATTCCACATTTTTCCACTAGATAGCTCGCTGTCATTGAAAGTTGAAGAAAAATTCCATAATCTGGTTGCAGCTTGGGGGGGTCAATGTCATGACATGACATGAAGCAATTCCACTTCTAGTCACTAGAGGGGAGTGGCACACATAAACAATAGTATTCCACTTGAATATTATTTTTTTAAGAGAATAGGCATTTTTCTGTACCTTTAAAAACAAACGAACAAACAAACAAAACCAGCATTCTTACTGAATGAAGGAAAACTACAAAAATAAAGACTAACTGCAGAAAACTTCATATTCTTCTCAGTAATCCTCAAGGCCAGAATCCTGCACTATTTTTAAAGTTACATTTTCTACTCAAAAGAATGGAATTAGCAAAGAGTGAACTGCTGTGAAAAGGGAACTGACTTTCTGTCACAGAGTCAACCTTTCCTAGAGCTAAAAGGCTGTAGGGGATTTGGAGGAATTAAGAAAGCCCACTACATTTGAAACAACAAGAAGATCCCAATAATATTTTAAACCTCAAAAGCTCTCAAAGGAAAAATCATAACTGGTTAATTACCAACAGAAACACATGAAGCTACAGGATAATAGTAACCCTCAAAGATAAATATGCATATTTTAATATTGCAGAAAATATAAAGAATATATCCCACCTACTGCTCTTGAGCCAAAGAGCTATCTCTAGATTTAGCCAGAGGTTGCTGAGGTTGCCACAGTTATTTATAGTTTTTACAGTTCTATAATGCTTCTACTCAAATCAAAAACCTTTTTGTAACTCCCAAAGCGTAGTCCACAAAGCTCATCAGTAAGATCTTCACTCCTCAATCAGGCTGTTCATAATGCCGTTTTAAAAATATATTTGTGTTAACTATATATGTGTCCTAGGCATAAATTTCCATTTGCATTTTCAGCTTCTCAGATATCCAGGCACAACATATCTGCAGCTGATCTCCACAGAGAAAGACACCCAGAACTTCCTGTGGATGTAACACAAGGCCATCAAGGAGTTAACACAGTTGTGTTGATGTGATAATTTTAACACTGGTCAGTACCCCTGCATTTCTGCCCCTCATTTCCTGCACTAAGTGTGCTGCTGCCAGGGTGGCTGTGCTGGATGAAAGAGAAGTGTTTCTGCACCCTCTGCACCCAGCCACGCAGTGCCAGGCTCTGTCCCAGGAACAGGCAGCAGCAGCCAGGGCCAGGCACAGACAGATGCAGCAGGAATGGGAATGGGTGGGCTGGAGCCATTCCCCCTCATCGTCACCACCAGGACACCGACAGACACGGGCTGGCTAGTGCCTGGTTCAGACTGGGCCACTCCAGTCCTGGGCAGCCTGGCACTTGTGGATAAAAGAGGCTCTTGGAAAAGTTACCAGAAAATAATGCCAAATGAGCTGCCTCTGGCTGCAATGACTGGAATAATCCATCAGCCTCAGCCAAGAGTCCAGACACAGAACCTGTCTGTCTGCGCATGAATAATCACCACAGATTGGGCTCTCTCTCCCTTGCTACAGTTCCCCTGAAGCTGATGAATCATAAATGTGTCGGCCTGATGTTTGCTGTATTCAAGGATGGAAATAGGCTCTTGCCTGGAAGATGCATTAGAAATGTCCAACTTCTTTGTCTGAGATCTCACCTGGATGGTCTCCTGGCTCCAGCCTCCTGTCCTACACAGAAGCACTATCAAATATGCTCATACCTGAGCCACTGACATGGAAGGCACTCAGGTTACAGGACGGAGACTGCATTCCATTTGAAAGAGCATTTTGGGAAAAGTATATGCTGTCTGACACCTTAGGAGCACTAACCAGAATAAAATACAAGATTTTTACCAGATTTGCTTGTACCCCAAAAGCCAGCATTGTCCATGAGATGTAAGGGTCCCTCTGTCTTTGCTGTGACTCTTCACTTCCATTGCTATTGCTTTCTCTAAGGCTATTGAGACTTCACAAAATATATACATTAAAAAATAAGTGGGACGCTGATGGTTTTGAAAATTTTAGAGTTGTTATTACTATTATTCCATCCTGCTCTAAACACAGATATATGGTCCTTAACCTTTGAGGGTTAAGGACACAGTGGAGAGAATATAAGCACATATCTGTTTCTAATTTTCAGGCAGTCCTATGCCTGAAATCATGCCAAAAGTGGTGACAGTACTGTCTGTACTCCTCTCAAAGAGATGCAAAAAAACCCTCCCAAATCTTTCAGAAGGTAAGATAGGAACTGTGGTCTCAATAAAAGTATTTTTATTAGTGCTGAAACAATTAATTTTTACATTTTCAGTTTAAAAAAATTAAATCTATTGCATCTTCACCGTTACCCAACTGGCCTGAAGTTTGAAAATGCTTTTATTTATATCCATAGCAAAAACTTTCACATTTTTTTATCTAAAGATGGACCAGCTGCTGGGCAAGGCTGAACGCACCAGCAACAGTGGCAGCACCTCTGGGATAAGAGATTTAAGAAGGGCAAAAAGTACTGCACAAGGGCAATTTCAGCTGTGAGAGAGGAGTGAGAATGTGAGAGAGGAACAGCTCTGCAGGTGCCAAGGTCAGTGAAGAAGGAGAGGGAGAAGGTGAATGCTGAGGCAGGTGTGCCCCTGCAGCCCCTGGAGGTCCATGGGGGAGCAGAGATCCATCTGCAGCCCCTGGAGGGCCCCACACTGGAGCAAGGAGATGCCATCAAAGGAGGCTGTGACCCCATGGGAAGCCCGTGCTGGAGCAGGCTCCTGGCAGGACCTGTGGCCTGTGGAGAGAGGAGCCCACACCAGAGCAGGTTCCATGGCAGGACCTCTGATCCTGTGGGGGACCCACGTTGGATGAATTCATGGAGAACAATAGCCTGTGGAAGGGACTCAAGTCATAGAAGTTCATGGAGGACTGTCTCCTGTGGGAGAGACCCCATGCTGGAGCAGGGGAAGAGTGCGAGGAGCCCTTCCAGTGCAGTGGAAGGAGTGGCAGAGACAATGGGTGATGGAACTGACCACAACCCCCATTCCCCATGCCCCTGCTCTGCTCAGTGAGTGGAGGTGGAGAAAGCAGGGAGTGAAGTTAAGGCTGTGAAGGGTGGGAAGAGGGCTTTTTTAAGAATTGGGTTTAGTTCTCACTATCATACTCCAATCTGATTGGTATTAAACTAAATTGATTTCCCCAGGTCAAGTCTCTTTTGCCTGTGATGGTAATTGCTGAGTGTTCCCTCCCTGCCCCTATCTCAACCCATGGGCCTTCTGTAATTTTCTTTTCCCTGTCCAGCTGATGAGGGAAGTGAAAGAATGGTTTTGGTAGGCACCTAGGTCAACAGCAAGGGTCAACATACCACAACATCAAATACATAAAACAAACAAAAAGGAAAAAAAAACCTTTACAAAACCAAAATCAAACCCCTTCTTAACCAGAAAAAATTTTTCTCAAATAGAATATGATACTTGAAAATTGTATAATGTCCAAATAATGTCATTGACTTCAAAAACCTTTAAATGCAGCCAACTTTCCTTTACAAATCCTAGTAAGCGCTGCACAACACACAAAGACTACATGAAAATTTATAATCAGCTTATAATTTTATCCAATCAAATGACAAGGCTATGACATAGAACTATCAAGTTTCTGTGCTCTGATATCCTATACCATATTTTGGCAGCTTTTCATGTTACTGCTGTAATTTGCAAAAACAGAAGCAAAGACACTGTTGTATTTTGATGTTACAGCTTAGACTGCTGGTTCCCACAGAACTCTAACCAAACAAAGTTAATCAATAATAAATTCTTGCACATAAGACTGCCATTTTGATTGTTTCACATCTAAATTAGCTCAATGAGAACATGTAATTTGGGAAGATGTTGAGATGAAAAGTAGATTTAATGTCATTTTGGTTGCTACACCCCCAGAGGTAGTTTTATATCGCTACTATAGTAAGAAAAAAAAGAACCACAAGGAAAAGCTTTGACTCTGTCACTAATAAATATCTACTGTGTACAGCTATTATTTGAGAAAACATTAAGACAGAATTTGTGGTATTTTGTGTCAATATACATGAAGAAAAAGAAAGCAACAATGGACTAGCATTTAAGTAGGAGATGGACTGAGAAATTTACATTGATAAAAGAAATTAATAAAACTAATAAAATAAATTATTTGCACTATGCTAGATGATGATCTGTACATTAGTGGCTTCAAGGCACCAGAGTTAAACTATGGAATAATATGACCAATTCTTTTTCAAAATGCTGCAAAAACATAGAAAACTTCCAATACTTTAGACAGGCAGAAGAGAAATACGTATAGTGAAAACAAGAAGTAAGATAAATTAACAAAATACTTTGCTGGCTAAGCTTTGACTTGTTTAAATATTGTTTCTGGCTTTTGAAACATAAAGACATCTGTCAGTATTTCCAGTGATGCACCACTTTCATCTAAAATAAGTGGAAAATAACAAAAACTTCTGGCTTCTGTCAAGCAGAAATCAAGAACAGGATTTTCCAAACCTGCAATGGAACCACAGTTTCTGGTTTAAAAATACTCACTGAAGTTCACAACATAAAATAGAGTCAGTTCACAGCCAAAAGAGCCACAACGCTGCCAGGCAACATCTTGGGTCCCTCAGTGGCCTCACTACATCAGCCAGGCTTTCCTCTGCCAAAACTTAAATAAGACAGATGACATGAGGCAAAATGGAGGTGTCCTAGAACAGTACTTCATGCAACCAACTTAATAAAAGGGATCAACTTAAAAGGAGTACGAGGAAAGGGTTTATGAAGTTTCCCACTGCTGACCCTGAATGACAGGTGTGTTCCCAGAAGCGCTGAGCAGCTGAGCATTCTGCAGGAATTCACACACACGGCTGCTCAGCACCTTTGAAAAACCAGGTCACTAAGTAAAGCTCTAAATACAGACCTGGAAATCTACTTTCAGATTCTCATTTATTACACTTCATACTTTTGATTATGCTTATGAAGGACATTTAATACTTTCTAAGACAGCTGTTTTAAAAAATAAGGTTAGTTTTAATGCCATGACTGGGCATTTTCCAAGCAAACTTACATATTATTTTTTTTGCTAGGGACATTGTAATACAAAATTGATTAGTTCAATTTCCATCTATATCTATTATATGTATATAAATGGGTTTTATTTAATCTGTTAACACTCAAAACAAAATAAGAAAATAAAATAAGTTCATAAATCAAAAGAAGTTCTAATCTGGTCAAATCTTCAATGCTAATCATAAGAGTTTTCCATACACAAAGGTATCAGGGAAGCATGCAGGTTCAGTATCTTAGTCATAGTTCCAGACTCGTATGCTAATGGAATTTTTTCTTTATAATACTTGTCTGAATGTTGGTGAATCAATAAATTTGCAACAGCTCCTCATGAATCCTGATTTTCCAAATAGGTTCAAAAGAAACTGTTCTAAATTGCTGGTCTAAAACCATGCTGAAGCGTTTTATGTGAAAAAATATTTTGAGTATTGTTAAAATAAAGTACTTCAAACCTACTGAGATGAAATCTTTGACAAAGTTTTTTATTATTTGAAAAAAAAGGAACCACCTCTTGTTGTGCACTGTATTTCTAGAGAACTTGAAACATATATCACTGATATTTGGCCACTGGCTGCACTTGCTGCAGGAGCAACTGTACTTCAGTGGCCCACAAAGAGACTGCTGGACACAGCACCATATTCTATTTAAACACCCTGTACTAAACATGAAGTGCACATCGCTTATCTTGGGTCCATGATCCTGTAAATATAGTTTGGGGAACCAACTTTGCACCTCCCTGTTTGGATCAGCACAGAGTACATCATCAGAGAAGGGAGTTTCTGTTTCATTGCACTCAGAAAGAAGAAGGTTCATCCAATTGACAATTGCAAAATAAAACTTCTGAAGAAATTCCTCCTAGGACATCTTTACTGCATTGTTGGGACTCCAACACTGCACACTCTTTGTTATACAAATAGTTCATAACCCACATAAATAATTTCCCGGTCATCAGTGACACCAGCTATGAGAGCAAGGATTCTTCATGCAGGCACAGTCCTGCATAATCAGACTCTTAACACTTTAAGACATGTTCATCCTCTCCTAAGTCACTCTTCTCAATGCTACAGTTTCTAAACACAGATAGGGATGAGGGTGGAAAGGGTTCTTCTATCCAAAAAATTCGACCTAATACTTGTAGCTCCCACTGTGGTTTATAGCATGCCATGTGAGAGATGAGATTTAAAATTTAACACAGTTCTCTTCAGCCATGGAAACTCAATTGACAGCCTGGGGAAGTGTTTATAAATACAGCTTATGTCACACCCACTCACCTCTGTAAAGGACTGTCCTCATCTTTATATGGGCATAACATAAACAGGCATTAAAACAGCAATAAAAACCACTCTATCTCAGCAATACTGTAACATAAATTCTAAGAGAAATGTAACCCAGTTGGCTTTATTTCAAACATTAGAGTGAAGAAAATATTTTTGAGAGTCTCATCACTGGAGTGTAATTCTAGCAGTGATATAGTACCAGAAGTAACTGTATTACCAGTTACCAGACCACCAGAACTGTGCCAAAAACCATAATCAAAAATTATTTTAGAAACACTGAAACTTCAGACATTCCAATGCTCAGAATTTTTAATCTATTGTAAAAGCCTGTAAAATACCCAATGCAAGGGCAATAAAATTCATAGGCATAAAAAGTGTTACTCTTTTCAGGGCATTGTACCAAATTTAAATTTCATAAATCCCTAGAGGATAGCACAGAAGTAACCCTCAGGGGGTTTGTGCAGAATTTGAGCTCTACAGGTAATAAGGTCATGATGCAACAACACTCACACATCCTTAAATTTCAGTGACTAAATTGGACTGTGTGCTCAATATTAAGCACAAACTGAATGGCTAGTCAACCGATAAATTAGCCCAACTGCTCTAAAATATATCATTCATAACCGCAGGCTTAGACCTTGAAAGTCCTCTTGGTAATTTAGATTCATTCATCAACCCCTGTAGTAAGAAGTGGCTGGTGGCATCATCTGCAAAAAATCCTTAATATTAGCACTTGTTTTCGCTATGCATCCTCATCAGTTTTTAATGATACTGATAAATCACTCTTAATTCATGGCTCTCCTCGCTACCTAAATGAGGGGTTTTGCTGTTCGCCTCTGTAGTCAGGCATCAATCGCAGGAGCAGGACAGTTCTGCTCTCAAGGTGCAGGGCACGTCAGGGCATGAACCTCCAGCAAAACGAGTGCTGCTTCCAGGCACGGCCAGGAATGCAAGTGCTATTCTCACCCGCTGCCAGGCCCAGCATTTAGGAAAGCTGCAGAAAGCTCAAATGGTAGGGGAATTAACACTGTCAGAAACAGAGCCGCCACATACTCATATCTGACAGTGTCCTTTGCTCAAGTAAAATACAAATTGGAGATTTCTGACAGATTACCAGCAAAATGCAATAAAAAAGCACAGCCAGCCAAGCTCTTGTTTAACATACACACAGTACTGTTACCAACCAGGCACATTCTTTGTGTTTATCCCATCCCCCCAAAAAAACCGGGGGACCACAAGAGACATGGAAAAGATAACAGCTAACAAAACCTACCTGTAAAGCATTCCTCCTTGGGATCTGACATGCTGCCACGGGAACCTCGGCAGGGCCTGGGCACGGTCTGTTCTTGCAGGTGAGCAGCTTGCTGCAGAGCCCAGGGAGCACCGGACCAGCCCCTTCTTTTGGGGAGGTCGGGCACCTTCGCACCCTGCCGGGGTCTGTCATAGCCAGCACAGGAGCATCTCGTGCCTGCACACAAAACATTCCCTTTGCAAGCAGGAACTGGCTCGTTTCTCATCATGAGGTCAGCGTAAGTACCCTTTTATATACATCTGTCTCTCCATATATGTAATCCCGTGTATTATACAGGCCGTAGCTGGGTCTGGAAACTTGCCACCCTTCGAACCAGCCAGCGAGGCCCGGGGACGCGGTTCCGAGCGGCGCCTCCCGGAGCGATGCAAGGATGGAGCGGCGGCGGCGGCCGGCAGGGACAGCTCGGGGAGGGGGCCGGGGCCGGCTCGTCGCCCGCGGGGCGGGCCATGGGAGGGGACACGGACAGCCGGGC
>WEKY01013851.1:0-12475 GCA_013390045.1 Picathartes gymnocephalus | reverse complement strand
CCCGGGTGGGCTGCCCCGAGTACTGTGCCTGCTGTGCAGTTTTTTTGGCTTGTTTTCAAAAAGATGAAATTTCAAGCAAGGCAGCCGAACACTGTGATTGTTCCCAGGCTGACGTGAACCAAGTGCAGCGTCAGCACAAATAGGTGTTACGGTCCCTCCTTCCAGACGCGCTGTGCCGCCTAAAGCTTCGCCAATGGCAACAGCCCCAAATTCTTCAAATGGGAGCGATTTCAGGCCATTATATATTGCAGGCCTGGTATCAAACTGCCTGTAATCGTAAGAGTTCAAGACCAAAAGGTAGGAATTCACTGTAAATTAATCAGAATCATATGTCTAGTCTAATCTAGTGTCTTCACACAGCCAATATCAGATGTTTCACAGAAAAAAAAAAGATGCAAGAAGTCCAAGAGCACACAGATGCTCAGTGATTTTCCCTTATTAGAACCCCAGTGTGTGTTGGCGTTACTTCTGAAGTGTACCATTTAACCCTTCTGCAGTAGAATCAGAGAAACTTTTGAAGTGGAAAAGACCTCTAAGATCAAAGTCCAGCCCTTAACCCAGCACTGCCAAGTCCCCCACTAAACCAAGTCCCCAAGTATCCCATCTACACATCTCTTAAATACCTTCAGGTCTAGTGGCTCCACCACTTCCTTTGGCAGCCTGTTCAGTGCCTGACTGTGGAGGCCTGTGCGCATATCAGGATGCCCTGGAAGGAAGCCCCCTGGGCTTTGGCTTCTCCCATGGAAGCCCAAAGACCAGATGCCAGTTACCCCAGTTCCACTCCCCCTGTTTCCCTTGTAAGGCCATGTTCTGTATCCCGGATCCCCACTAGCAGTCAGCACGTTGGCCGGCTTGTCCCCCAGTTTGCCGTGTGAGGTTATGTTCTAGTAAGCTCCCCGTTCTCTGTACCCCCGTTGGTTTGTTCCCCTGTTCATCTCCTCAGAGCACCTTCCCGTTGGGGAATGTGTCTGTCTCCCCGCCTGCCCTCTCTGCTCACTGGTCCCTGCCGCTTGGTTCCACCCCCCACCCCCCATACCTGCATACAAGCCTGGACTTTCCATTTCACGTGGTTTTTTGTTTGTGGTACTTGGAGAGTGTCGATCCAATAAACTCTGCTGGATTTCCATAGAGGAGCACCTCCTGCCTCCGTCGCCTTTATTATAACACCCAGCCGCGTGTGCGAGTTGCGCGCACCCCTCTGCGCGACTGGGGCGTCCTCACCCGTGCAGACGCGTGTGGGAAGGCAGCAGTGCCCAGCCGCCCGAGCCGCGCCGCCACGCCTGACAACCCTTCTAGTGAAGGACGTTTTTCTAGTCTACAAGCTAAATCTCTCCTGGAGCAACTTGAGGCCATCTTCTCTTGTCTTGTTTCTTGTTACCTGGAAGAAGAGGCTGAGATCCACCTGGCTACAACCTCCTTTCCTGGGCACGATCCAGCGCCTCTTTGTCTTGTAGTGAGAGTCCCAAAACTGAACATAGCACTCGGGGTGCAGAACCCTCAGCCTTAACTGTTAGAACTTGGTATTTTTGTGACCTCCAGTTATATGTGCCACCTCTGTATAAACCTTAATAAGTCCTTGATTGTGGTGTGCACTTCATCATCACATTCCACAGCCACAGTATTGCATGAAGTTCGTAATTTTTGTTTCGCAAGTTTTCAGTTTTAAAACTGAATACTGCCTTGTTACTGTTATGTGCAACAATCATATTCTAGCTTCTGAACAACATTTCATTGTTTTATATTTCTCTCATATATTCCAGTTACCTTCTGAGATACACTGTTCACAATTTTTCAGTCACTATTTCTTTTGAATTCACAAACACCCTGCTCCAGATGGAGGTGGCCCACAGGCAGAAAAGGTAATGGCACAGAGCTATGTCTAATTTGTCCAGTGAAACCAGCTGTACTGTCTTGACAACAGATACAGATATTTGAAATTAACCCCTTTAACTGCCCATGACAGTCTTTACAGAATCACGTGAGATCAATAGATATTCATGAGGGCAACTGCTGGAGAAGGAGAAAGTATTTTGTGGAAATACCACATTATCCTGTCCTGTTCTCGGCCTCAGCATCCATTGCTAGCCACTGCTCAAGAAAGGGTTCTGTGATGCAACTCAGCATCACCATTCTTATATCCTTGTCTTAATACTATATTCATTTTCCCTGTCAAGCTCCTTTAAATACTAAAATCTTTAATACACTGTGACAGCCAAATGGAACTGTAAACTAAAAGTAAAAAGAAAGGCAAAATAATTTGGAAATCATAAAGCACGCATATATATAATTTTTGACATTTTAACTATAGATATGAAATTAACCAATAGTAACCTTCTTCATAAGTAGTTTTTCATCACATCGTGATGAAGTAATTTTGTATTAAGAGAGAGAAAAGTAAAAAACAGAGTAGTTATCTGGATCTACTCTTGGCTAGGTCACAAGATAAATTCCTTATTAGTTCAAGTTCCAAATGGTGCAAAGTTGTTTGATTGGCAAAGTAACCATGAATCCTAGATCAAAGTCGTTATAATTTAATTATGAGTCTAACACTTTCGTGAACCCTCAATTAGAATAAATAAAACCAAGCGTTCGCAACTAGTATTCAGACAAAATCCTGAAAATGCCTGCATGTGTCCTGCTGTCATTGACATCTCTGGCGCTCTTCCCTGCAGACGTGCTTCTATCAACAGAACCTCCAAGGATAGCTGAGATTTTGGGAATGCCAGCAGGATGCACTCCCATTACTCCTACTTATCCAAAGATAACATCGGAGAATTCGTTATTTAACATGAATAGAGTAAGCACAATACATTTATTTTAATTTACAGATACATTAATTACTCAACCAACCCTTGAAATTAAATTTATATTAAAATTTTAGGAGGGAATATAATTCATATCAAACGTGGTAACAGTGCTGTTGAGATTTAACGCCAGCCAGCAGCCAAGCCCTGAGCAGCCAACAGCTCTGTCCCCTATTCCCCAGGATCAGGGAGAGAATTGGAAGCATAAAAGCTGGAAAACTTGTGGGTTGAGATAAAGAGTAGAAATAGGGAAAGCAAAAGCAAGGCAAAGCAAGGAATTCAGTCACCACTTCCCATGGGCAGGTGGGTGTTCAGCCATCTCCAGAAGAGCAGGGTCTCATCACATGTAACAATGACTTGGTAAGACAGACACTATCACTCCAAATGTTGCTCCCTTCTTCATCTTCCTCCCACTTTATATCCTGAGCATGATGTTGTATGGTCTGGAATATCCCTTTGGTCAGTTTGAGTCACCTGTCCTGGCTTTGTCTCCTCCCAACTTCTTCACTCCCGGCTTCCCTGCCAGCATCGCTGCTCAAAAGCAGAAAAGACCTTGGCTCTGTGTAAGCTCTGCTCAGCAATAACAAAAACACCTCTATATTATCAACCCTGTGTTCAGCACAAATCCAAAACTTAGCCCTGTATTAGCCACTGTGAAGACAATTAGCTGTACCCCAGCTGAAACCAGCACAAATGCATTCACCTCCTGCATCCAGAACATGGATAAATAGACTTGAGCTCTGAGGAACACCACTGCTAAATGGTCACCAGTCAGTGTAGTCCCATTTGAGCCCAGCCATCCAACCAGTTCTCCACCCAGCACGCCACAGCTCATCCCACTGTTGGACAATTCGCCCAGGTGGATGCTGTGAAGGACAGTATCAAAAGCCTTACTAAAACCCAGGAAAACTACATCCACTGCCTTCCCTTCACCCAATACACAGGTGACCTTCTTGTAGAAAGATATCAGATTAGATGGACATAAATTTCCCTGTGTGAACTTATGTCGTCTGTGCCTGATAGTTACATTGTTCTTTAAATGCCTTTCTTCACACTTTCCACCCTCTATATGCTCTTTTTTCATGGCACAAACATCTAAGCAGACACAACCTGAATTTCCCCCCAGTACATCCTCTGAACGTGCAGGGCAGGAGAGCAGGGCTGCTGCAACACTGCACACAAGTGCACACATAGTCCTCCCAGAATCAGGGCTCTTCCCAGTGCATTTCTTCACTCTCAGCAGATGCACACTCCCACTGCTGGGTTTTTTAACATGCTGTTTTTCCTTATTGAAGCATTTATTCTTTAAATAAGCCTGAGTCACAAAGCCAGCTAGACAATCCACTCCAAAATTGTTATGCCATCCATACACTGTTGATGTAAACGTAGAACAGCTGCACACTTCCAGTCTCTAGAAAACTCACACATGTTCACTGGTAATTTCCCCAAAGACAGCTGCTTTTTCAGGGATACCAGCAATTTTTGACTCATTCCACATGAGCTCTATATTGTAGAGTATACAACTTTTTCATCAGGACATGATGCAATACTAAACCAAAGACGCAAAACTTTATCTGAAAATAATAAGAGCAATATCATTAACCCAAACACACATGTGTAGAACACCTTTTACTCCAGAGCCTAATTTTATAATTAAATTTGAAATATTTGGACCTTTATTTTAAATCACTCATGATATTTTGCAAGACAATAATACTTAATTTGATCTAACACTTCGGAGTACATCATGAGTGAGTATTCAACAAGTCATTCAATACAGTAAAAACCTAGCTAAATACTTCTGACATTTCTGGATTTCAGACAGGAATCAAGAAAAGAATTGTCAACAAATACTGTAAGATATGTTAAGGCCTCCAGAAAAACACATTCCTATTTTCTGTATCCAAATCCCTGTTTTCTTAAGTTACACTGTTCTAGTTTTAGGCACTTATGTAAGCCATCTAAATTAAGAGCCCCATTCCTCTGCTTCTGCTCTGTACCTCAAAGAGGGCGATTGCTGGGATTGGCCTCTGAGGCAGGGCAACCACGTTCCCAGTTAGCAGATCCTTTGGGGTGGATTAAAGCAAAACAGTGCTAGATAACTGATATAACAATGAACAACTCCATTGAAACTGTAACTGGGAAAAAAAACGAAAAGGGGTTTATAGCTGTTCTGGAGGATGTGATCATCCTAAGAGAGGAAAATTAGAAAGAAAAAAATGGAGAAAGATAACATAAGAGATAGAAGGATATCGCCACCCATGGCTCCAGCCATGTGTGGGTGTTTGTGATCTGTGGTTGTGATATGCCGCCCTGGTCTGTTGAGGGTGGGGACCCACGTACACATGGGAAATTGGAGTTTTATAGCCCTGGTTCTCCCCATAAATGCCCCAGAACCTCCACCAGGAGTTCTGGCCATGGACAGTCTGGTTTCTGGAAGATTCTGTAAGTGTGGTGGCATAGAGAGGGGGGGGTGAGAATGTGACTGTCTGTGTGTCTGTGCCAGGACAAAGCTCTTGAGTAACCTTCCAGAGTTGTGCGTCAGCACAGTGGTGGATCATGGTGTGGGAAAGAGACCAGCAGAGAAAAAACCTCTACCCTGCCTCTGCAGGATCTGTTGCTTAAGGGTGGCTTGTCTTTCAGTTCAAAACCAGCTTATTTAAGGCAAAATTCATCTGCAAGGTGCAGCTGTTTTGCTAGAGTGATTTATTCCAGTGATCTGAGCTGCCTCTGGACACACACTGTCCCTTCACTGACCGCGGAAGGAGCATGGACTCTCAAGGATTCCCTTCAGACAAATTCCAAGTGAGAGAGATGAATAATTTCTTGTATACTCCACACTGAGCTAACTGTCCCTCTGAACTCTCTGGAATATTTTACTATAGCTTGTGCATAAAAATAAATAATTTAAAAGCCAAAAGCGTTAAATATTTGTAGAATCATACCTGCTTTTTGTATGCATTAAAATGCTTACCACCACTAATTATAAAATACAATATACAGGCCTTCTTCTTAGGCTTTTTTTGGGGTGTTTTTTTGTTATTTTGGTTTGGTGGGGGGGGGGTTGTGTTTTTTGGGTTTTGTTAGTCATTTGGAAAATCTTTGTGTTCAAATATAAGGTATAAAGAATAATTTCTTGTTATTCTTTGTCTACCTTCCTCATCCAACTGATGTATTTCGCAGGTGTTAGCAGCAACATGACATTGCAAAATGTAAAATCTGATACAGTGCTGCATTGTTGCTATGACAATACTGCATGTTCTGCTGTAAGTGTCACATTAAATTAGCTCCATGCAACATCCTGGCAACTTTCCAGTGTTTCTGTAGTAGATATGCTAGGACATGATTGGCATCACTTAATGCTATGTGCAAAAGGCTTGGTTTTAATTAACCTGGATCCAGTAATAATTGAAAGATAATTGAAGGAGAACTAGGACATAAAATTCCTGCTGTGCTCAGCAGGACAGGATCAGAGTATGGACTGTCTTGTTTGCTCCTCGAGAGGAGAGGACTGGAAAAGGTTCTCTGTCTGCTCTATCATCTGACCTCAAGTCATCATAACAGCCACCTCAAGGATTTCTCTAGCAGCTAGTCCAGAGATGGAGCTGAAAGAATGTAGAGGAATGAAGAAGAGACATCTAGGAAGGCAAGGGGATACTGATAAAAATAGAAGCTAAATAAATATGCCATTAGGTCTAGTGATGCACAGAAGCTAAGGGCCTTGAAAATTATAATGAAAACCTACTTTTACTTAGGAATAACTGGGATTTTTGCCTTGCTGTTAACAAGTATTGTATTCCCTCTTGGTGTCTGAGTTTTAATACACTCCTTTTTCACTGAGTTTCCATTCTCTTTTCTGTTGACATTGAATTCTCATTCCTCGTGGGATAGGAAATGGACCAATTACCATCAGACCTGTACTGAAATACAGAAGCACAATGAGCTACAAAACTTACATATAAATCTCATTTTTATGCTCTGAATTATATATATGTAATATTTCAAATATCTGTAAAATTTTGATTGTAGTGCAAAGCTGCTTTTGAGTGGCAGAAAATTCACTGATCAACAGGCTGCTTGCGTTTAATGATGCATATATGAAGAGTGTGTCTTAAATTGAAACCATTGCACTCTTTGCAGTAGGTTTGCATCTTCTCTACCAGTGGTTTGTGCTTTCCCTTCACCTACCAGTGCTGCTCAACATCTTGGTTAGCAGCATGAAGAGTGGTGTCGAGGGCACCCTCAGCAAGTTTTCTGAGGACATCAAGCTGTGTGAAGCATTTGAGTAAGTGCTAAGTGGCAAGAAAATTTAGTTTAGCATCACAAAAAATAATGCTGGTTAATAATGGATAAAGTCAGGCTACTAATACATTTATGCATTGAAAGTGGAGATATTTTAAGGACAAGAATGTAGAGAGAAGGATCCCTATTGTATCAGTTATCAGTCAGCACAAGAGCAAATGGATGAACATTATAGAAAAATTGTTTTCTATTTCATTGTTTTGTTACGTTAGAGGAGTGATTTCCCAAGTATTCCCACCCATCAGATAGAATATAATGACACTGTTAATATTTTCTGTAAAAACAAAAAAAAAAAAAAAAAGACTGGAGCCCTCTGTGCTCCTGAAAGGATTTCCATTTGGCAACTCAGTTACCAAGAGCCATCAGCAGATTATTGTGCAGTAGAACAGACACTTTTGATGATTGCTCCAGACTTCAGGCAAAACGGGATTTTATTGTCCGTTATCTTTGAAACATTTGCAAATTAGATGACTGAATTGTAAGAATAAATTCAGTTCCTTGAGGTCCCATAGTAATATATTTTTATGTGTTTTCATTCTTTACAAGTACAAGTCACTTCCTGGAGCACAGGGGAAGAATAACTGAAATTCTTTGCCTGCACTATGCAGGAGGTCATGAAATGTTCATAATTAGCCATTTTAATAATTTGTATTAATCTGTAAATCAATGAATAGCAAAAGCTGCTTCATCTGTTAGGACTCATTAGTGTTTTAACACATGCGGAACAATCCCTTCTCACTTCTTTTGCTTCTGGAGACATGCAGAGGAAATTCCTTAGTCCTTGTCTGAGTGCAAAAGTTGTATCACTATAACTATTCAAATTGCTAAAAGTAGTGTTTTTCCCCTGGTAGGGAAGGAAATCACATGCTTCAACTCAATTCTCATTTACCTAAGAACTGGGAGAGGAATTAAACCATAAGGTCCCTTTCTACTGTTTTGATTAAGTCAAACTTGGATATGATCAAACCAAAAATAGCGTCCCTGGTCAAATCTGATGCTATGTTACAAAACCTGGGTAAGAACAAAGCCCATATAAGGTGATTAGTTTTGTAATTTTTTAAAGTTCAAGAATTGTCTGTCAGTAACAGAGTACATGAAATCAGTTAGCTAGCCATGGTCAACATGCTTCACAGAATTTCTTACTAGAACCTGAGGAACCTGAAGGCCAGAACCATATAAACTTTATGAAAAGTCTGGGAAATACTTTTGATTTTTACAAGAGACTGTTCAAACCCTTAATAAATCCTATTAAATTTACTAAGCTCTAATTCATTGAAGCAGGCAACCAGACAGATTTGTGATATGTAACATAAAGTATTACCTATGTCACTCTTTCCCCTTGCTTAAATAGAGATTAATTGTCTAGTCCTTTTAGTATAAAACACACACACACAATACAGTCACTGGTTTCTCATTACTTCCTCTGTCATTAAATTACCCAGGCTTATCATGTGGACTAGATTTCCTTATATAGAATTCGTATCTTAATGGTTTTGGTGTCTGAACCCTTTGGAGTTCCTTTGAAGCTGGTACTCAAAGCTTGGGCTGTTAAAGCTTACATTAAGTGAAATTATGAAAAACACCTGAACAAGCCCCATGGAATGCCAGTGTCATATTTCACACATCTCTGATAAAAACTGAAATCTCCCTCGTTTGCCTTCTGTTTAGGTTTAGTTTCAAGTTTGGTAGTTTGTACAGTGAACAAATGGGCAGGTCCCAGTGGAAGAAAGCGGAATTTCAGCCCCTGCTGTACCACGCTGGCAGGCACCAGGTACAAGAAGGCTTCCTTCCTTGGCCGACCCTATCAGGTAGCTGCCAGGGCTACTGCAGGACTGCCAGCTTTTAGGCCCAGCTCCTCTGCCTGTCTGTGAATGATTTCTCAGTGTTCTGCACAAAGGAGAGAAGGAAGGTCACTTCCCACATCCTAAGGTGGCTGTTGGACCTTGCTGACACAGACGTGGCAAGGCTGCATTTTGTTGCCATGAACTTCCTCTTAATAAACTAACTTACTGAGCAAAGGAACTTCTTCAAACCTCATGGAAGTTACTGTGATAAAATCTCCCTATAAGTGAATGATTTGTTTTGGTTTTGTTTTCAGTGTTGATATCTTTATATTACTTTATCTTTGTGTGTACATGTACATTGTTGATAAAGTGACTGACTACTCACAACTGCCAGCTCATGGTATTTTAGAGTAAACAAGAACTAAAGGAAGCATTTCTGCATGAATAGGTTTTTATGTGATAGCTGTGATACAGTATATTAAAATTACTATAATTTATGTTGCTACTGTGGAAACTATAATCTTACTATCATATTAGGCTTTTGTCATTAGACAAACACAAACAGGAATTAAACTACAAATGCTGTATTTTTATTATCCTTTACTGCAATAAAATCAGAGCACCAAGAAGGCTAATACATAAAGTTAGGGCTGCAATCAAAAGGTTGGTGTTGCTCAAGGTTAGAGTGAAAAGCCTGATTTGAGTCACTGGGGCTATGGCAAAAGTTGGGATTGAGAGATTGGGCTTTTGTGTAAGAGATCAGCAAGTGAAAAGAAAATCAAGGGGAAAGAGAAGTACTTATGTTCTTTTAAGAGAAAACTAGACATAGTTGTCTCTCCTAATCACAGATATTTTGTCAGTTTCCTCTTTAATTACATGGAGATTATCATAACAAGAATAGTGGATAATGACAGATTTCACTGTAATCCAAAGAGGTTTCATTCTTTAACAGTGTTCACAGAGTTCCTTGGTATGACTAAACATAAGTTGCCAGGGAAATGAAAATGATAAAACCCACAGCTACTGAGGTTAAGTAATAAAAGGTAAAAAGCAGCATTGTAAAATACATTCTAGAGGATTTTCCCTAGGAATTATAACAACAGATATCCCCCTTCGTGTCTGGCCTGTAAAATAAAATGTCTTTCAATATTCTTAAAATAGAAGTAACTACATAGTTTTGTTTCTCCATAACTGTACTTAACAATTGAAAATGATGTTTGAGATACTTTACATGTGTACAAGTGACACCTTAGGATTTTAGCTTTTATATTTTTCCTATACTTGTAATCCTGTAATTCTTTAGTATGTAGCTCTAAACTCCATACACCATGCTAGCTGCTGTCTTCATGTTTTGGTCCAACACAATAATTCCTCTCTAGGCCTGGGAATCAAGGACACCTTACTGTCTCTGGCCCCAAGAGATGTAAACCAAAGTGAGTTGGAGGGGGAGCAAACTTGAGGTAAAATGACTTCATTACCTGAAGCTGTAATTGGAAGATTAATCCCTAAATGGACCAAACTTATAATAGTGTGAAAATCCGTAACTGGTGGTCCATTTTTGGGTGAGCTCCTGGGGGCTCTGTCTGCCCGAAATGTACCTGAAGGCCCTTCAGTAAATAGAAAGGCTTTTTATTCTCTTAATTTTGTCTGGCTTCTGTTTTTAGGTAAGCCTGAAAAAGGCATCAAAACTAGTGAGAAATAAGAGCTAGCCAGTGTTATATGCTACTGCACAACTCTATTAAGTAATTCAGCAAACCAATTTACTCTTCAGCCTATGTCCTGAGAATAACTACATCTGTGCATAACAGCTGAGTGTTCCTGCACCAAACCCCAGCTCAGATAACAGCTGCTTATCCTGAAACTGCACAGTAAAACCCCTAAAACAGAGCAAAAACACTATTAACACAATGGACAAAGAGAACTTGGAACACTGCCACAAGACAAACTTTTAGCAAGACAGTATTAAGAGTGTAAAAATACTATATATAGGAATAGCAATAATATAGAGAGTCATAAATGACTAAGGGATGAATTCTTATGACCCAAGGCATAAACCACCAATGCATTTGCAAGAGATGGGAAGAAATACCCAATTGAGGTATTACGACTTTGCACATTCCTCTGAGGTTCACTCAAGCTACTTCAATGGACAGAATAATAAACCATTTACCTCACAAGTGTCTAGAAATAATAGTCTTAAAGCAGGATCTGGCTTTTTTTAAGTCCTGCACTTAGATTTGTGTGAAACCTTTTGCGAATCATTGGACTCCCTTTGATTTGGAAAACTTTGCCACTTCCCTACATGTTAAGAACTATAATATATTAGTCACACAATATCTGTCCTCAAAGAAACTGTTTCTGCTTCTTATCAAAACATACATTTTCTGATTCTATGATTTTGTTAATACTTATTTCCCGCCTTCATCCACCAGGTGACTTTTGCTAAAGACCTGAGCATACTCTGATAATAGCTAGGCAAAAGAACGAAATAACAAGGTAGACTGGGAAGAGATGGAGGAAGCCAAACAACTGAGGAAATCATCTGCATGAATATTCCTTCTCAAAAGTGATTTGCACATAAGGGTATGGGAAAAGGAAGAAGGTGCTGAAATAAATAAAGGATTTGGAGGAAGAAGAAAACCAAAAATTCAAGACATAAGTTAATGAAAACTAGAGACTTACAAGGCAAATGATCCGGGTCAAGGGCAGGGATGGAAATCCAGATACTACGGACCACTGCTGCTTTGCTACACTGTGGAACAGTGCCCCAAAATGTAAAAGCCCTGATTTAGTACTTTGTCAACTGGCAAGGCTTCCACAGAAATAAATGGGACTTTATGATTTCCAAAGGTTTATCTGGCAGTCTAGCCCTTTGAAAAGAGTACATAGAGAACCCTAATAAGGGCACACACAGGTACTTTCTTCACCTCCCTGGTTCAAATAAACTGTACACTTTTACTATGTCTCTTTAGGCATGCATCTTCTTCCTGTTTTGAGGCTACAACTCTGGTTCCTCACTGGGACTAGAATATGAACTTCTTCTTGCCTGGGTCCTTCTCTGACACTTTTCACCTCTCCTCTGAGGCACAAGTAGACTTGTACTCAGAACTCAAAGCCTTACTGCTTCAAAGAAAGTTATCTTGACTGTCAACTTCACATCTGGACACAGGATGACAAACTCAAGTTATATAAAGAGCTCGATTGATAGTGTTGCACCTGCTCTAAGTATGCACTGTCTGCTAACAGATACATTACAGAAAAGTCACAGCTGTCAGTCTGGAAGGCTGCTCAGATCCAGTGCCACGCACATTCTGCAGCAGTCAGGTGTACAAGAGTGAGCCCATGGAAAGATTAATCTGCAGCAGACTAAAGTTAGCAGTGTAATGAATTCTAAGAAAAACAGCGATTTGGTATCTTCCAGTCTGTCATAGTATTAGTCAAAAGCTGGCCAACACCTGAAGGCAGTCCAAGGGAATGCTGACCAAAGACAACACGTGCAGACACAGGTATTGAGGCAGAGCCAGGTCTCTGATGGAAAGTAAAATGGCTTATAGTACTTAGAGGTATGGAATCCTTCCAGCCACC
>WEKY01013848.1:118180-175402 GCA_013390045.1 Picathartes gymnocephalus | reverse complement strand
GACACCGGGAGGGATCAGGTTGGGGTAGAAATAAGCTCTGGAGGCGAACGGGTGTGCAGAGGAAAGTGCGGCTGCGAAAGGAGTGCGAGGGGCTAACCGTGCCCGGGACGGCAGCGGACAGCCGGAGCGGAGCGCCGGGCGAGAGTCCGGGGGGACGAGGAGCTGCCCGCCGCCGTAAGGGAGGCTTTGCCGGGCAGAGCCGCGGCCGCCCGGGGGAGAGAGGGGAGGGCGGAGAGCGGGGCTCGGCGGGGACCTGTTGGCGGGGCGAGCCCGAGCGCGCACCGGCGGAGCTGTCAGGAGCTGGGCCGAGCCGCTCCGCCGTCGGAAGGTTTCAGCTTCCCGCCAGCCGCCCCCCGGCTCCGCCCGCCGCCGCTCAGCCCCCCCTCGGCCCCCGCTCCCCTCCTCTATCCATCGGCACCGGGATGTGCCCGCGGCTGCCGGGGCAGGGTGCGGGAGCAGATGCGGGACATGCCGGGGGGACCCAGCCGCAGGTGACAACAGCGGCGGCTCCTGGGCTCACGCCGCTCGCAGGGCTGGCTGTGCCAGGCGTGCACATGTCCCTGCGCGAAACACGGGCGTATGTGCCTGTACCGGAGATGTAGATATATATATATATGGGGCTTGATTTATATCTAATGGCACGTATAAAGCTTTTGAAGGTGGCTGCAATGTAAAAAGTAATGACTTTATTACCCCTGAAAGGTTCTGCGGTTCGCAGTTAACATTCCTCTGAATTACAATTCATTATGCTCTCTAAAGCCAACCTGCATCAGAACACCTAACTGTTCTTATTCCCAATCACAGGCATCGTTTCATTGACTTTCTTTTTTAAAAATCATAGCAAATTAAGCACTTGGTGACAACTAAATCTGTTTCATTATCGTACCGTGTTTGAGATTCCAGAGGTGACTTCCCAGACCGCATCTCAAAACCTACAGTCAGGAGCTAATTTTACAGATGCTTTCATGAATGGCAGCGAGGATGTTCTTAGCATCAGCATGCCCTTAATTCCAGCACCGTAAAAATGCCTCGATTTAAATGGAAACTCGCTGCCTTAAAAATAATATTTCATCCTGGCTGGATAATTATTAATATTAGCATTTGATCGCAATAGTGCTGGGCTCCCCCTCGTTCCTGTACCCCCCCACCCCCAGCGCTTCGCATTGTCATGTGATTGGAGGGAGATAACAAACCTCAAGAAAGAAAAGGAGTGAGAAGACATTTTTAACACGGCATGACCGCAGATTAATAATGCAGGTGGGTTTTTATTTCATTGTATTTTTAGGGGAAGGGAACGAGGCTGTTTAACGAGCCGTCGTGGACACAAAGTGACTGTATTTACAATCCTTGATGTGGCTTTCGGTGGGTAATAAATTACGACAATATTAAAATTATTTTCTGACAGCCCAGTTAACTGCGCTGGGGACTGTAAAGCCCCTACTGATTCCATTTATGCCTTGTAATTGCGGTCCACGGTCTCGCTCTAAACCTTTTGGTGTATATTGTGTGTAAACTTTTAGCTAATAGACTTTTTTTTTGAATGGAGGTACTCTTCTCGGTACTTCCTGCCGTATACATTTTGTCTCTGATCTCTCTATTTAATGGCCAAGTCCTGGTTTATGCTTTATAATGTGTTGACAAGTTTTCTAACAGACTTTCTGAAATAATGCACATATATTCACGTCGGTTAGAAACTCCACAGTATTTTTAGAGTCGAGTAGATCTATATCCTAATGCACTGAGAGGGAGTGTAAATCATAGAGGATTTCATAGCCCTTTCAGTAGTTTTCTGTATGAAGTATGAGCAGCGTGGCCTCCAGACGTAACCTTTTAGAAAAAAAGACAGTGCTTTTATTTTATGGTGTAAAGTGCTTTTAGCTTCAGGGCTCTGAACGTGAATGTGGTCAACAAACAGCTCTTGCGACGGAGTTTGCTACAGCCAGCCCAGCGCCGGGCGCTGCCTTCGCTTTGGGGAGGGATGTGGGGCCGCAGGACCGGGCTGAGCCCCCCTCGAGATACGGCACCCCCCGCCGGGTACCCCCGCCAGTGTCCTGGGCTCGGACACCCCGCGGAAAGGAGGGGTCGGATGGCCCCCGGCGCAGTCGGAGAGGCTGATGGTGGCTGCAGGGTCATCCCCGGCGCGTCCGGGGGCAGGGGGCTGAGCTGCCTTCCGAGCGGGCCCCAGCCCCGGCGGCAAAGGCAGGGCCAGAGGGCACAGCTGGGGCTGGGAGCACTCCGGGAGAGCTGTGGAGCAAGGGCGACGCACCCCATCCCTGCCCCGCTGCACCCCAGAAGCTGCACCTCCAGCATCGCTGCTTCCACCCTCACAGCAGCTCCGTGACCCACCGAGCATCTCCAGCCCTGCCTGTACCTCCTGCACGCTGGCGTCCCTTGCTGGGTTGTGCTAACAAACCCAGTGCAAGTGGCAGTGAACACAGTGAGAAATGCCCTAATACTGACTGCTAACACCTAGAAACCCTGGTAGATAGGAAGGGCAGGTGAAAACAAACGCAGGCCAGCCCAGAAGATGACCCAGTGATCACATTCTGTGGGCTGACACAAACTCGTGGCACCTCCTGCTCCTCCACAACTGTTCTTTGCCCAAGCTGCAGGGGATGCCTTGCAGTCTTGCTGCAGCATTTGGAGCTGCTGTCACCCTGGCATGTTAGCCGCTGCTCTTTGGCTATGGACTCCTAGCCCCAGAGCAAAGTCAGCTGGAGGAAATGTGTCCCTACACCTCAGAAAAACTGAGGTACACGCTGAAATCAGAGCCATGGTTTCAGACTGCCTCCAAGGGGAAGCTGACCTTACAGAAGGGTCTGTCTCATTAGCTGGATGCCCATCCCACTGTCAGCCTGAGACAGCAGCTCATGCTCTGGAGCAGCTGAGAGCAGAGGTGGGCACCCATCCCCGTCCCACAGCAATGGCAGTAACCTGCAGCAGCAGGACAAAGTGCCCAGGTGAGAACATTCATGCTGTAAAAATTAGTCTAAGATTTAAATCTGCCAAAATGTTATCTGCCCCATTCCTCATGCCTCAGCTCTCTGCCTGAGAAACAGTGTGGTACTCCCTTCATTCAAGCACCTGAGACACTTAGAGGTTGCTGTAGAAAGGGACACTAACATTGAGAAGTGTGGCCTTCTTCCACCTCACAGGCAGGCACCCAGGACTGGGACCCGAAGGTGCAAAGGAGCATGACACAGTTCATGCCACATACTGCTGTCCCTGCCTATCTGCTAATTTAGTGACAGACTTAGCAGTGGGTGAGTTCAGCAACTTTGGTGGGCAAATGTTCCTGCTTCAAAGCTCCAACTGTCACTCACTCACTCAGAGCAGGAATCTCACTTGCCAGCATTACAGAACATTAGGACCAAACACAAATTCCCAAACTCTGCCAGTTCCCCGGAGCTGGGCTGCATTATATAACGGCAGATCGCACGGGGTGCTTCCCGACACCGTCTTGATAATCTCAATCAGGCGGAGGCAACGTGGGTGGAATTCTTATCACACCAGGCTGACTCCCGTGAATGAGAAGAAGACTTGCACGTTCTAGAAATAGTATGTGCATTTGTATTCCCGCAGGAGAAACTTGGGCGCCCTGCTTTGCCTTTTCTCCCTTCTTTTTTTTTCCCCCTTTTTAATAAAGGCTCAAAATAAACTCTGATTTTGCAAGCTCTTACTAGCAAGCACAGCACACACAGCAGCGAGTCCGTGCAGGATCACAGACATCTGAGCGCCAGGTGACAGAAAGATTTCGTTATCGGCTCGCCCTAGGCAGGACCTGGAATAAAACCCTGAACTTGGAGAGACTTTTTTCCATGGGTTTCAGCAAGGTCTGGGATTTCAGCCTGCCTCTGCTTGCACAGCACCTCGCACGATGGAGCCCTGAACCTTGACTGGGCTTTCTGGGCATGACTATAAAATAAATGGCACAAAGTGCTCAGGGAACAGACTTTGAAATGGCAAGAACCCTCTCCTGCAGCACACAAAGAGTTTTGCTTGTGTGTGGGTAGGCAGAGGAAGGCATTACTAAAAATCTCATTTTTAATCAAATGTTTGATTTCAGCCAAACTGGGTTTAGTTTGCACTACTTACTTAGTCATTTGTCATACTGTAGGTTTAATATTTATATATCTTTTTATAAGTAAACATGTAATCTGCCTCTGAGCATTTCTGTGCTACATTTCAAGCCAACATGATTTAAACTATGTGCATTTAAAACCTCCCAGAACCTGACCTATAATGCAAATCCATACAGTCTTAATTATTGCAGCACCAGCAGCCACAGCATGAGTGAGGTAGCTGAGCTTTTGTTACTAAAGAGGCACAGTAGTTATGGTCTGTCAATGCTCCTGTTACAATCCCCATCTTGAAGAGGTTATAACTTGGGCTGTGTAAATTTGTTTGAGCTGAAACTTGGGACGCCAACTGTCAGTCCATATAGGGAATTACCTTATGAATAATTGGCTAACCCATTGCTTGATTCACAGACTTTTGTAAAATGATTTTTAATGGGTTTTAATGTTTTTTTCTTTTACTGACATCTAGGGTATGAATTTGGTACTTCTAGCTCTTCTGAAGCTCCATACTCAATGGAATATGTATAGATACCCCAGGTAAAGCTACAGCTACCCAGAGGATTTCATGGGGCACACCTGCCATACTGACCCACCTGTGTGTTTCTATACACTGGGAAGAGACCAGGAACAAGAAATGACACTTTAGTTATCTCCAAAGAGGGTCCTAAACGTTTAAGATAAAGCGAACATAAATAAATATATTTGCTAACAGTTTCTCAGAATCTTTTAATCTTCCTGGGCTTTATCTTCCCCCCCAGAAATGTGTGGAAGTGGGTCCTACCTGTATGCTGGCATCACTTAGAAAGGGATGAGCCATTCAGCTTTGATTATTGAGCCTGAGTTTAAGTATTGCTTTGTGCTACAAAGGATTTTGCTGATAAATGCTCCCTACTTTTCTCTAGCTTTAAATTTCCAGAAGGTAGTTTTTATCACCTCAAATCATACTAAGACAAAGAGTGCATGTTTAATTTAGATGCAGACTCGAGATTTTCCTTGACCCTACAGCAAACAAAGCCCAGCCCAGGGCCAGAAAGATGAGCCAGGAGCTGTGAATTGATTGTTCTCACAGAGCAGGATCCCACAGTTTCACCTCCCCACACAGTTACAGAGCAGGGACGCCTGAACTCAGGAGCAGCATCTCCATCTGCTTCACAAGAGTTTTGACCAAGCCAGGCTGCAGCCTGGGGCTCTCTCACTGCAGGGTTGTGTGCTAAGCTCTGTGTGAGCCATTCCTAAACAAAGCACTGTGAGAAGCCAGGTGCTCCTTGGCACGATGTTCCACACGTCCAAATCCCTCCACCTGGCTTGCCTCACAGGAACCCATGAAGGCACAAGTTGGTCCTTTTGAGTTACTGCTGAGATCCCAAGCCATGCATCTAAGCAGGTTGCTGTGTCCAAGCCTATGAGCAGCAGGAAGACAGATCATGGATACAAACAGCTTTTTTAATTCCTGTTCTGACTTGAGCTGATAAGTGCACTTCTGTGCAATTTTAGATCCAAGGGGATGAAACTCTCCCGATGAGAAAATCTGGAAAGCCTTACTCTGGATGTGCCAGGCAGGGAAAGGCGAACATTTTGTCTTGAAAAATAAATCCAGCTATACCTCACATCAAAAAGTAGAATAACAAAAAATAACTCACTAATCTGAGAAACCCAACATCAGCAATCAAAAAGAAATTATTTCCATAGAGAAATTAATTTTGCTACACGAGATGAAGAAAGATTTAGTTGTTTACTTATCTGCTACTGAACACTTCCCAGCACACTTGGTGTGAGGGACAGTAGAAAGGACAGTGCAATAAAAAAGGATTTTCCTCCTCTAACTCTGCTTGATATAACCCCTGCCAGAGGAATCTACTTGGCCTTGAGTACTGCGAAATTCTTAAGCACATATTTATCTTCGGGCACATCAGCTGTACTTACATGCTTAAAGTAAGCATGTACTCAAGCATGCTGTTAGATTGGTGCCTTAACATCTTCTGTAAATAACTCACATTGCTTTTTAGAGCTTCAACTTTTAGTCACTTAGAATGCATTGAACTGAAATTTAACACACACAATCATCATTCTCTATATTCATTTTATATGACTATTTCAGGTGACATTTAGGTTTAGCTTTTAGCTTCAGCCAAGAAGAAATGCACCTGCTTTGCAGAACATGACACAGTTTGTGTGAGGATCTAGATGAAAAATAATTAATAGTTGAGAGAGCAGAGTCCTTCCTCAGTGCTTAAAAATAAGGACAGCTTTACTGTGGGTTTGTTCCTTTACCATATTTATTCTACACAAAATTTCAGCTTAATTGTTAAAATGCTTACAATAATATTTTAATGCAACTCTCTGTAGTCAGAAGAATAAATTATTATATAGCTCAAAGCTGCACAGAAAGACACAGTGCTTAGGGGGAGCAGGAGTGGTGGTGAATAACCTGTGATAAGAGCCCACTTCTTTGAGCAGTTTGGATAGTTTTGCCACCATTTGTTATTGTCAGCACATCTAATTCTGTCAGTGGAGTATGAATCCTGGCTGCACTGAAAAGAATGCCTTCTCCCACCAGTATGAATAAGATTTCACTCAATTAAAATAACATGCAAGTATATTGTATGGCATTACATAGAAATCTGATGTGCATTAAGTATGAATGCTGGGGTTGGGGGGAGTTATTGTACTAATTCTATTGTTCACGGAGCAACTGCTCCCCAGCATTTAAAAAAGCAAGGGAAATTAAATACAGAAATCAGAAATAAGTACAATGTTTGATATTACCATATTGAAATTAATGTATTCACAATTTAGACTGTAATTTGCCCTATCGTATTTAGTTTCACAGCATCTGAGAGCCTGGAGAGAGAGAAATAGATGTAAACACATGGAGAGAGCACTGTCTGTGCTGATACACACCTCCCTCAGATGTTTGGGTGCTATAGATATCCACAGGGTAAATCCAGGCCATAGCAGAGCACCAGTCTGGAAGTGCTATCCACCACAGGCAGCAGGGAGAAGTTGGCTCTAGATGTGGCTGGAGCAAAGTGATCCACTGCCACCTCCTCCTGAACAGTCCTGAACAGCCCCTCAGCACAGGGGGGAGATGAGCTACAGGTTCCTGGTACCTTGGTTGGTGCTGCCCAGCACTGAAGGAATCTGAACATTTAGGGATGTACAAGGACACAGCTGTGGCTGTTCCTACAAGGAAGGCCAAAAGTGCCTCACCATAGGTGTGTCTTAGGCAGCCACTGTACTCAGAGCCAATAAAAGTGAAACTATTCTCTGTTAGCTCTTCTATTCAATGCCATACTGCACATCTGTACATTGCTTATGAGCGGGACTAAAAAATATCTGTACCATGACACTGTACTTTTAAAGTGTCCATTCAATGCCTTTCCCAATCTCCAAGGATCGCCTCCTCCTTAGACTTACACATTCCGTGAATATGATGGGCTATTTATTTTTCCCTGAAGTGATCAGTGCTCCTCTCTAGCACGGAACTCATGTTTTCAGCCTCAGAACTTACAAAAAAAACCACCAAAACAACAACAAACAAACAAAAAACACCAAACAAACAAAACAAAACAAAAAAAACCTTACAACTGTTTTCAAATCCTAAGACAAAAATCAGTTTGGCAAACAAATTCCCTATCATGGGCTTTACCAGGCTTTACTCTTCCATCAGAGCCCCCGTGCACGTAGAAGCCTCTTTGCCATTTTTGAGAGGGATTCTGTATTTTCCTGTTACCTTTCCTTCCTGTAAAGCAATCAGAGAGAACGGCAGGAGGCACCATCAATATGCAAATTGCTGCCAGATAACTGGTTTCGCTGGTTCCGCCTTGGGAAGCGGCACCGCCGCCGCGGGGGCATCCGGGGGGCCCGGCGGCCCCTCCGCGCCCGCCCGAGTGCCCCCGGCCCCGCGGGGCCCCCGGAGCAAGGACAGCGCTCCTCCGAAGCGGGGCCGCTTCCCTCACACGGTCTTCTTCAGTGTGTTTCTGGGCTCTTCTGCTTGGGCGTTTGTTTTGCAAGGGATACCTGAGCGCTCTTTCTTTGCCCTGAGAAGTCCTGGCAGTTGGATGTCGCCTCTTTTTAATTACAAGATGAAGATTTTCGTGCCTCCATTAGCTCACCTGAGAGGTGCTCCTAAGCATGCAGTAGGAAAAAGACTGGCTCATCCCTGAGTGGCACTGCAGACCTGCTCAGGAAAATCTGTGGATGCTCCCATGTGGATCTGTATCCAAAGCACACACCCAGGCCCTCTCTTTTCTAGTTCAGCATTTGAGGGATGGAAAGGGAGCCGCTGGTTTCTAAACTAAAATGAAACTATAATTCACAGGTAAGCATTTGCGAAAGTACATGAGCCCATTTTTAAAAATCATAAAGAAACAGATCTCAGGTGGGTTCTGGGTTTGCTCTGCTGGCAGATTCAAAGCAGCACTGCTCATCACACTGACCTTCTGCAGGGCATTCCTCAAAACCATGGGAGTATTTTTAAAACCCCACCAAAGTAAACCATACAGCTAATTTATAAGCATTCAGATGTGTAGTAACTTTAGCACAAATATGCCTATCAGTATGGTGGTGGCCCCATATGATACAATAAGACACAATTCAGAGCTGTGACGGTCTATTGAATACATAATATGCGTTTTTAAAATTGCCTGGAAACATATTCACATTGTAAAATCTAATGGTTCAGGTGGAGCTTTTACTCTTGATCAAATAATAAAATTGTTAGAGACCACTCTGTCATCCCATTGCTCACAAGCCTCCATGAGGCGGACTGTTTTACATTCCCGTTTAAATAGGACAGGAGAGCAAAAAAAGGAAAACATAAACCACAGAAGAGTTACTACAGACATTAACTTTTAAACCAGAAAAGAAAAAGAGCTGAGAAGGAAGCTCCGTTCTGGGGGAATTGTCTTTGTCACTCTGCATCCATTGAGGTTTCCTGCAGCCAAAGCCTCTGGATGGCGAATCACATTAGGATAAGGCTGCACTCACTAAGTCCCAGGGGCTGTCTGGGGCAAGGTGTCCTTGTTTGGACTCCAAAATAGCTCCTTCCTGTGGATTTAGGTCTTCCCCAGGGAAAGGGACTGGTGTAGACAGACAGACAGAGCCTGTGGACAGCTGAGACTCCCTGTGGCATGGAGTGGGTGGCGATGGCCTTGTCCATGAAAAAGGAATCTGAAGTGCAGACTAGCGATAGTAATGGTGATTACCATTAAAGCGTGGAGCTTTTCATTACTGAAAACTTCAAATAACTCTCCTGAACTATATTTGAGACATTTTTTTTCATGTTAACTCCGGGTTTGATTGCTGAAAAAGGTTGACTGCTAGAAAAGGAAAACCAGTGTAGTGCACAGCAGTGGGGAATCGAAGCCCTTCTTTACCAGAACCCCTGCCATATAGGTACTGTCACTCACCTTCCAGACACTCAGTACAACCATTCAATCTATTGAATCAAGAGACTGTTTGATCTTATCTGCATCTGTGAGCTGACTGTCAACCTGCTTAGGCTGCATATTAAATCATCTATAGTAGCTGTATCAAGCTGGGATGATCTGTTAATTCTAAATTTATTAACCCTTAGAGTGCAGTCATCATGTTTAATCTAGTGTAGCCAGCATTTATTTTACAAGACTAAATAATCCTTCTTTAAGACATGGCTGTGGTGTAGGTTAAGGAATTGGTAACGTGGAGGAGCTGGTAACTGGGAAGAGCCTCACTTTGATCTCTGTAAGCCAGTTGACAGCACCGCTGCTCCAAACACATATGTGAGTGCTCATGTCACGCTCCTGTGTCCGGGACGTGGGGTGTCTGCACATGTGTGCAGACCTAATGACATTTCTTTGGAGTTTTGCCTGAGATGAGCCAGAAGATGAGTGGCCCTGAACAATGTCTGAGCCCTATGCCTCCAGGAGGCATTAAAATCAAAAATCAAAGTGACAGCAACCACCGCAACACGAGCCAAGGGTGGCTGCAGGTCAGGTCCTGCAAGGAACCATCACCAAATCTCTCCTCTGAGTGGGGTCTCACTCCTCGGCCCATCACTGTGGTCCCAATCAGTTACGAAATGTCCTGGGAGTGCTGAGGAGCACGGCCACTGCAGGACACGCGGGAATCCAAGCGTTCCTGTCTGCGCGCGTACAAACACACCCCGGCGCAGCCACGGCGACGCACACGGATAATTTTATCCGGATACATACATCCACATCAATATGTTAATCTGTTCGTTACACACACGCGTCTCTCCCTGCCCCTCTCTCCTGTTATCTATTATCTCTGCACATCGCCGATGGTATCAACATATTCACAGCTTTTATTTCAGTCGCAAACTGCTAGGCATGCTTCCTTTTTTGGTAATCATGTGCCCGGTATCTCTCTAATGTAGCCTAATAACAATTTTAGCATTCAGATGAAGCGATTTCATTCTGTGACTGCCTTTTCTATTAGATTTGATTCTGAGAAGCCCCAGTGGGTGCCTCGGAGGCAGAGATCTATCTGTGAGGCTGCAACCGATTCAATAGCAGCCTGAGCTAACCTTGACCTTTCCCTAGACCCTGCTCCATCTGGTGCCAGCCTGGTCCCCCCCTTCTCCTCCTCCTTGCTTCACAGTCAGCATTGATCAAGGCGGAATCGAGCGTCTCTCTCCCTCCAAGGGCTGGGCAGTCGTGGAAAGGACAGCACATTTCAATATATGGAAATGATTGAGCCTCTTATGCAATCATAAATCTACATACCGCCTCGTGATTTGATATTTCATTCACCTCCAAAGATTCTCACCCTCCCTCCCACCGGCAGGGATTTATAAACTATAAAACAACAGCTTTCCCCAACACCTGGATATTATAAAGCTCGCTGTTTATCGCGAGCGAACGCCTGGCGATCTGATTCATTTTGTGGTTTATTTATCACTCTGTTGTTTCTCCCTGCGTGCCTGGGTTATTTCATTTTTTTTTTTCGGGGGCTTCCGCCGCACACCCCCGGCCCTTTCGGGCGGTGGCAGCGGCTCGGGCAGGGGCTGTGGGATGCTGCTGTCGCAGCCCCCCGAGGGAAGGGGCGGACGGGCTCGGCTCGATCCGCGGCTCGCAGCGAACCCGAGCCCACGGCCCCAGCTCCGCATCCCGCTCCTCTCCGGGAGCGCTTCTGTAGCTGGCAACGAGCACAGACTCCTACAATAAATCAGCGCCCGCCACTTTGTCACCTTCCCACTTCTGCTTCACTTTCTTGTCACCTTCCCCGCTCCCCCGGCCCCCACCCCCGGAGCCGCCGGGATGCCCCTGCTCCTGGGGGGTGAGATTCCTCCCTTAGCACGGCTTTCACCGCCGAGATATTCCGTGCTGCACCGTCCCTCTGTGCTCCTTCCTCGCTAGGACATGCACTTACAATCAGTAATTTTATTCTTCTTCCGAAGAATTCTGACGTAACCACAGTTTCTCACCGCACACCAGCCTCGAGATTACATAACCGATTATGTAAAATTATAATTGCAAGATAATATATGCAGACTCTAATTATTACCTAGAGTTTCCCGTGTAGCTGTAGCCAGGCACACAGCACATATGTTAAGAGTCAGTTCTGCAATATTTGCATAGCCAACACTTCTGGCTGGAGACACGGTGTGGAAAAGGAATGGATAGATATTTGACAGTACATATGTATGAGAGAGATATATTACTTAATAGGAAAAGGTATCTGGAAATATATTCCTCTCTGTTTTGAGGAATTTGTTTTGCTTTATCTCCATGGGTAGTAAAAAATAATAGGAAGAAACTGTGAATTACATTGAAAAAAAATAGATATATTCAATTTGTCAGTTTAATATTACACTTCCTCTCTGCAATACTACAAAGATTTAGAACATTTCCAAAACTTTCAGCTCTAATCTGTGCCTCGGGTTTGTTTGGAGGACCTGCCACCACACGCCAGCTAAAAATGAGTGTCAATTAATAATAAAACCCACTCTTCCTTATTTCTGCACTCATATAATTTAACAGGTTTTGAGAAAACCATGGAGGTAATGGTGAGAATTTTCCAATGAGTGCAATATTAACAGCTTTCATTCTAAAGCACCAAAACTTTCTGGAACAGAACTGCTCAATGTTTTCTCGCTTTTCCCAATGGCCATCTCCACCTGTTATTATACACTTAAAATGCAAAGAATATTCAGCTCCTTAAAAAGCGTGGTTTATTCTACCAAGAATATCGTTGGTAGAAACAATCTCAGACTGAGGCAGTTCAGGTAAGTGCACAATTATTTGTGGCCTGCAAAATTAGAAATAATTTGAAACAAGAAATAGGAGAGGTTTCAGCTTGCATTTTCCACCACGTGAGACGTGACAGGAAAATCTCTGCCACTACAATGCAACAGGATTCCTAAAGTCTCTGATTTCTGAACTACCTGAGGAACCACATAACCTCTCCAGAAGTGCCTGAGCATGGCTTGTTGGTGAAAAGCATATTGTACTTATTAGTAAAATGTGAAATGGCTTAAAAAACAGTTTGAGCTATGAATTGCCATCTGCTCAATGGGGAGAAACAGAAAGTAACTGAATATATTTTCTCACCTTTTTTTATAGTAACATAAACAACATTCCGGAATACTATAAACTTGTAGCTGTACCAAAGGCGTTGTGCAGTCCATCGCGCTTCAGGTCAGGACTTTGTCCACACTGTCACATGCTGTTTCTTTTAACTCTCTGCAAATATCCCAAGGTATTTTTTCCCCCCTATTAGGTAAGATGGCCTTTTTAATATCAGGGGTTAAAAGTTTGATGCTGCTGCCTACATGGAAGCTGTCCCTGATACAGAGCTAGCCTGAGGTCTGTGCGTGCCTTGAGACACCAAAATACAGGTAACGCAGCGTACACAACTTGTTCTGGTTCCCTGTGTGGGAAGGGAAGAGGGAAGGGTTTATGTTACCCAGCTTTCATGTAGAGCTTTGCATCACTCATGTCCATCCCAAGAGAAATGCCTCTTTGTCCTCTCTCCACACCCAGCCCCCTTTTTGCAGGGAAAACCCGAGGAAGCACTTGGGACTGCTTCCTCTGGTGTCGAGCTTTGCCAGCGCCAAAAGCACTTTCCTCCAGCGCCTGCAAACACAGTGACCTTCCCCAGAGCTGTGGGGGCAAGGCCGTGCACTTGGCTCAGAGCAAAGGAGGCCTTTGCCTGCCCCAGGAGAAAAGCCCCGCAGCAGAGCAGTGCCTGCCCTGGTCTCTGCCAGGAGCAGGACTCCCTGTGAGCACTCAGGGAAACTGTCTGTGCCGGCAGCTGCTGCTCCACACAAATACTGCAACAGAAAGGACAAAAGAACATCTTTTTGGTTTCTGCTTAGCCAGGGTGATTTCTTTGCTCTCCTTCAGCTTTATCCACTTGGGAACGCAGACTTTTTTTAACCTGTTTGTCCCGTTTCTTGCCTAAGAGCAACTCAGCTGTCCTGCCCCAAACACTGCTCCTACCACCTGTGGATTGGAGGAGAGAGAATTCCTGGAGTCGGGGAGCCATTCAAACCAAATGGAGGCAAACTGGAAGATCTTGGCTTGGAGTGAGTTTCGCAAGGAATATGAGGACAAGAGAGCTGTGAATTGTTGAGTTCCATCCCAGAGGATGAGCACATGTAAGACAGTAACTCTGCAATGCCGAAATTGTCTTCACCTGCCTCCCTGATGCTTTCTCCTCTCTGAAAGCCTGACTTGTCGAATGCATCACTTAATAATAATACGAGGAGCAGCTTTTCTGCTCCCTTGGAACTTGGCAGGAGTATAAATACGCAGTAAGGGAAAAGAGGAATCGAAAACTTAACAATAGGAAAGGGAATTACAACAGTATAAAGCAGCCTGCACCCCTCATATTTTAATTTCCACCAAATGCCCCTAGAAAAGCTGGGCACAGCAAAAGCCTCGAGATTGATATGCAAAGCGTGTGAGCTGGTTGCAATATCTGCACCACAGCGCACGCCTAGGTGTTCTACACCTCACACACACATCAACCCCTAGGATTAAGATTCAAATCACCTGTCCTCTGTCACTAATAAAAATGAAATATATTAGGGGAAGTTTGAATATGGTGGCTTGACAGAGCATATCATGTCTCACACGTGAAAAAATGCGACAAATGCACAATCAAAAAGCAGCTGCCCATTTTTGTGGCACAGAATTTTTCTGTTTCAAAGGGCAAAATGTGTGCTTGGAAACCAGGAGAGCCTGAACCCTTAAACTCCTGTGGCATCAGAGTGTAATGTGAGGTCAGATCAGCACACACTGCTACAGGGAGGAAAATCAGATGTTTTTATGAGACTTCCAGATTTGCTTTTTTGTTTTCCTTTTTGAGTATGCAGAACATAAACAAAGCCCGAGAAGCAGCACTGTACTTTGAATAGTCCTTCCCCAATGAAGAAGTTGCCACAGCAGAACACTACCCTAGGGTGGAAGTCATGTTAAGGGTTTCCACTGTAAGTCTAAGCCATCCTAGCCTAAGATTCAGATCCTGCAAAGGCTTTCTGGAAAACAGTGTCAGCCAGGTAGATGAGCATGTCTCCAGAGAGCTGACAGGGTTGGTGGCTTTTTCAGCCCACCCTGGGCTCAGTTTTTCAGGAAAGCAAGAAGCCAGACAGGTTTTAGGGTTGAAAGTCACAAGCAGTACTCCAAGTGAGATGCAAACAAAGGACAGGGACTTGCACTAAGGAACCACCAGGCTCAACAGGTTATTTTGTTCTGTGTGAATGGCCTGCATTATTGACACAAGGATGGACATAACCAGTTCAATCCCTGTTAGAAACTGTGTCCCTTCCCTAACTGAGGGGATAAAACCAATTCAAAAACATTACAACTCCAAGTGTTAGGAGAGAAATATTCTAAAGCCTGTTCATTGTGGATTCATGCAACAGACAGCAACTGCTTCAAAAATTGCCCCAACTTCTAAGGAAGGATGTTTTAGTAGGCTGTAAACAGCCAAATCCCAGGCAGCCTCTGGGAAAGGCCCCATGGAGGTGTACAAATGTGCCTCAAATCTGCCACCTCAACAGGTGACCCTGATACTGGTTTCTCTGGAGTGCCCTTTTCCTCCTGAATTGTCAGGCTGGTGGTGGAGGAAGACAGAAGAGGAAGAACTGAATGTGCCACTGCTTGTGCCACGATCTGCAGATAGCGTGAGGACTTTGCTCCTCAGGACTGTCCATCTGGCGCCATTCCTGAGCAATAAAGGCTCACCCACAAAGTATTTTAAAGCAAACAGTTGGTGTAATGAATACCTTAATACTCCTAATACAATACCACAAATAGTAACTACTATGAAAATACCCACTCAGTGAAAAGAGCCCAAGATCACAGCCCAGAGCTCCTCCAGAGAGTGGGAGACAGGACCCACAGAGGCTGTGAGTTTATATCACAGGACTTCCTCTGCCACTCACTCTCCAAAGATTCCTCATGGCTAATCCAAGCACACCTGCACACCTTCCAGCAGAAGAGGTGTTCCAGCAACCCTTGGACCTAGTGAAAAGCCACCAGAAATGGGAGTGTGTGCATGGGGGTGTGTGCATGGGGGTGTGGGGTCAGACATCACATGTCCTAAAAAGAAGACCAAAAAAAAGGATTCTACAGTTTACCTTTTTTTTGTGTGTGTGATCTCTGCACAGATTCTCTGCCTGCTTCAAACTTAGAAAAGCAGGGCCACTGAAACAGCGTCAAGAGCCAAATACTATCTCTGATTCATCAGCACACTTCGTGCACAAGAGCAAGAGCTGATTTCGTAAGATATCTGGAACAAAAGGTCTTTATCGTTTAAGATCAGAATTTGTTTACCAGGGACATTATTTAACCTAAGGAAGACAGGCAGAAATCTAAAATCTGCCTTTAATTTACTCTGTTATGATCTACATTATTGTTCTTGCAGGTCTCTTTTTAGGTGAGTTTACAGTAGGCAGGCTTGAGCAACACAGGGCGAGATAGTTTGTGAAGAAGTGAATCCTAAGGCCTGAATTCCTGATTTTAATTTTGTTAGTTCCCAACCAGAGTCACCCATTTTTTTCTATTGAAACTGTTTACTGTACAAATGTAAAATAAGCAGATGTACATAAGTATTGTACCCAAGGAATACTTACAGCACCCAAGAAAGAGCACTGTATGGAGGGTTTTTTTGTTTGGTTGCTAGCATAGTACATCAATTATTTCATGCTATATTATATCGTTTTACCTTTATGTTTTGGCCTACAATGAAAGCAGTATCTGTTCATGTCCTCCTTTCAGTCCAAATCACACAGGTAAAAGTAAGGTCTCTTACATTTTTTAAATTAAGTGTACCTTCCACTAATCTTATATGTCTTCTTTTTTTTTTCATGAAAGCAAGTGCTGTTTGCTGCGACTATTTCAGTGAGCTAAATATCTATTGAAAAATCAAACCATTCATGGCCTTATTTTCTCTAGTTGCTGCATTCAGATTAATAAACCAGTTTCCTACTTAAAATGAAAAGAGAACTCAGAAACGTTTAGCATCAAGTGAAAAGAGCAGCAAGAAAATAACTAACAGATACCGGGACATCGCATATTTATTTTTGTCCTGTCAATTATTTTTAAAGAATCCCTTGCTTATGGAGGAAGATTTTTTAAAAACCTGGACTATTAAATAAAGATGTCCACAAACACTGGTTTGTTCATTTTTCCTCATTTTGGAGAAAGTGAATACTGGAACAGTCTGGGGTTTTTTTCCTTTATATTATTATAGTTTTGCCAGTGCTGAAAAGGACTCACGTTTCAAGGGTCACAGGATAAAGCTGCATAAAGCATTTATGACACTGCGGTAACGCATTTATGAAGGCGAATACTCACGGGCACTTACAACATTAGGAAAACACCAATATCAGATGTTCTCCTCAATACTTCAAAGCTGCAGCCGAGTGCAAAGTTCCAGAGGTACCAGCTACTCCAGGGTCAGCGGTGGCTCCGAGTAAACGCGTTTGGAGGCCTAGACCTGGAGGTAATTTCAATGTGTTCTCATCCAGTCATGAGCACACAATCACCTATTGAAAGTGTCTGGCTTGGAGTGCAGACAGATGGAGAGCACAGGGGTTAGTACAGCCAGGCCTTGGACTGACCTTTGCAGAGAGAATTAAATCAGTCTGACCTTGTTGTGAAGCCTAAATTATATCCATAGACCCCCAAATAATGCATCTTTAATGCATCGCTGCCCTCTTTTTATCAGCCTCTTTACCTCGAGGGTATCTTGTTTGCTAACTACTGATGTTAAATTGCAGCTATTTATGCTTACATTTGTGACCTCGGTGGACATCTTGTCACATTTTTCATGAGCACTTGAAAAAGTAGAGAAATATTTATATAGAGAGGATGTATAAAACTGAGGTCTCGTTTCACTTAGACATAAAATAAACATTAATAGGAAAAGAAACCTAGTTCAACTATAGGGCACTGTATTCATTGTATAAGTCTAACACAATAGTCATTGTGTGGTTCTGAGCTTCAATATCATCCATAACCTATCATCTGGACAGCCTGGAAAACAGAACGGTGCCACGTAATAGGATTTCCAGTATCTTACAAACACCTTTTCTTCTCAGATATTTTTAATATTTCAGGATTTTTTAAAACTCAGAGTAGTGCTAAGACCAGAATAACCCCTGTGACACCTGTCAGTTTTGGTAATACAGACCTCTGGACAGAAACAATACCGAGTCCACAGGCTGGAATCTCGACTGGAAACCAGCTCGGTTCAGACCAGGCAGCGTTTAATTGGCACTTCTGTTGACTGTAACAGTAGAGGAGCCCAGTGGAAGTTCAGGAGAACTGCATCCTTTCTCGCCGCCTAAAAGGCTCCGTTTCGTGCTTTTCTGCTGTACCTTAACCCCAACAAAAGGCGCTTCAAAAAAAAGATCTTAGTCCAGGATGTTGCTTTCCAAGTACCATTATTCTTAAGTGCATCGAGTTCCTTTTTAGCTTCTATTAATCAAAATAAAACTCTGATTTAAACGACAAAAGGAACGAGGTTTTGTTCCTCTGCTGTTAGTTTGGGATCTTGGCCCTGCCACCGAGTGTCTTTACACTTTGGGCAAGTCACTGAGGCCTGGCACAGGGAATCCTCTGGGAATCTCCACAGGGACATTTCACAGGTCGGTGAGGTCCACCATGCACAGGACTGGCACCACACCACTTGTGTGTAGGAACATTCTTCCCAGCAGCAGCGAGTTATTAGGGTGGCTCACTCAACTTATCGAATCGCTCCAGGGCTGGCCCTGCCACCTTGCTGACCTCATCATGCAGCTCTCTAAGCCAACACAAAAATATTTGCTCCCTTTTGGTGAGAGGGTTTTTGCTGGTTTAGCAAAGTGCATGGAACAAGCAAAGGGAGAGGAGCAGCAGCAGAACAGAGCACGCAGCTGCAGGGAGAAGAGCAACCAAGTGCAGCACTGATTTAAATCAGCTGCACAACCACACCATTAGATTAAACTGCTGATGAAGGTTAAGTTTGGTCTAATCCTTGGCACCGAAGCAGCTGAAATGCTGGAAGACGACGCTCGCTCCCAGCTTTATTCCTTACACTGAGAAAAGCCCAAACCATCAGAACTGTATTTGCATCTCTAAAGAGAAGCCCTCCAGTGCGGGCTACTATGATAATGCTCCCCAGATACGCTGGTGTGAGCAGCGTTTGCCTGCTGAAATAAAAATTAATATTTCACCTCTTCCCTATAAGATTAGGCTGTTTATTTTCGAAATAAATAACACAGGGCACACTTCATCCCAAACTCCCCACTATTAGCTCCTCGAGAAGCGCATTCCTTACCCCAAAAGTGAGCTTTGGGATCAAGTCAGGCGCTCAGCATCCCGCAGATCCCTCACTGCCGATGCAGGCAGTAACCACCCCTGCGTGCTCTGCCTGTGCTGAGGGAAACCTGTCCGCAGAAAGTAACAACTCTTGGTCAGAAGCACCAGCCCTGGCCACAGGAAGAGCCACAGCTGCACGCAATGCAAACTGTGTGGTGTTATTTTAATTGGGCTTCTTTGGCTCACAAGTCCACAGGTGCTACTGAGAACCATGAAGGGATAATCTACTTGAAAAGCAGAGGTCAGTGCAGCCCACATGTTGGCATTTTCTGCCTACAAACATGCTAAAAATCCCTGAAAATGGAATCTTCTCATTGCCAAAAGCACACAAGCAGAGCACAAGCACCAAGCTCAACTGTATTGCTGCTGATTCTTCCTGATATTCTAAAGTTCTTCCAGATAAATGAAGGTTCTTATATTTCAAGGGACAGTAGCAGCAGCTGACTACAACAACCAGACAGGGTCTGTCAAGTCCCCCGAAACCAGGGTTACTGCTGCAACCCAGGTTGGAAAAGCAGCTCCCTTCTGGCAGCTGCAGCCTTTCCCCACCTTCTAACCTCTGACAGTTCCAAGGTCACCGAGCCTGATCCCAAGCTCTCACAGCTGAGGCAGCAAAATTCAGTCTTGCCAGCCCTGCTGGGAAGTCTTGCTCCAGCTCTGACCCCAGTAGTCTTATTTCTTCTTCCTCTTATATGTGGCTCCCTACAAGGTGTGTGGAGCAAGGAACAGAGCCCCCAGGAGCTATATATGCCTGTGTTTGTCCAGTCATGGAAGAGAATCACAGGATGGAATGGACAGAGGGGAGAAACAGGCCAAAAAAAAAGGCCTGTGGCTCCAAAATCATTTAATCCTCCAAGGTTGCAAACTCCAAAAAATCAAGTGTGATCTGAACAGTCATATAGAATATAATGGGTACAAACTACTACCTACTTGCTTTGTCTATACAAAGCGAAAAAGGCAGTGATAATCACTGTATTTGATTCCATGATCTGATTCCTGTGTTACCTTATTTCTCAGAGACTCCAGCTCTGCGTACCACAACATGCCTGTCAAGATGTGGATTTACAGGTTACACTGTAGTAGAACCTGCTGGTTTTCAGCTCCAATCGACAGCTGCTTGTCGGTACATGCCTGACAGAGTTGCAGTCCAGATTAGGAAACATTTGTTTATGCCCCAAAATCCCCAACATATTTTTCCAGCTATGTTCCCAGTGCTGAGCTCCATGCCACTCCAGCTCTCTGGTAGTCAGCTCTCACACTGCTTCCTGGTATAAAATTGATTAGAAGCAGCGTGAAATGTTATCAAGCTGACCCTTGGGAGGCTGGGCCCAAAAATAACAGATGGGAAAAGTGGCCTTTTGATTAAACTTTCAATTGCCAAAAACTGTACATTTCCCCTCACCGTGCATGTGCACACACGTTGTAACTCAAGAGAAGTCCTTGCGAGCTGCAGACACAACAGTGAGCTTAGAACAGGCCTATTCTTAACAACACTGGTGTTGCTGAAGTCAGCAGGACACTGGCCATCAGCTTCAGCAGTGGCAGGAAAAGGGTCCTTTGTTCCACTTTTTATTTCACATCTCTCTCTTCCTGGTGTTGCTCAGCTGATCCCGGGGAGAGGATGCGAAAGTAACCAGAGCAGGCCCAGGCTGGCTGCCCGTGACACAAGAGCTGCTGCAGGGAGTGGTGGCAGCTGCTTGGGAAAGCCATGCAGATTTTCAGGCATTCTCTAAAGCCCAGGCCAAGGTGCTTTCAGGGTGGTGGCTGGGTAAGTGCAGTTTATACCTTTCAAAGGTCAAAAAAATTACCAAAAAAGCTCTTCTGGTAAAATCCCAGGAGACCCAAGTCCCACTGCAAGGACACAAAGGAGCCACAAAGGATTTTGGTGGGAAGAAAAACGACAAAGAAAGCAACACATCTTCATGCACGCCTAGACTGATATGAACCTCTGATAATACAAATCTGATTTACATATTCATATATTTATATGCCTGACTGTTCCCATTTCAAAGAGTCTTATTGCCTAAATTGCTGCAGAATAGCCAGATGTAAAGGAATGAGGGCAAGACGGAATAGCAGACCTTGGAACCTGAATTTCCAGGCCTCAGTAGCTTTGCCAGTCTCGTTTGCATAGGTTTTTCACTCTATTCTAGAAGCGCCAGCTTACTTTGAGCCACTCATACATAGAGCATCTATGGCAGAGATTGGTAACAGAGCAGCTTGACTAGGGATTAGAACACAAATGTTTGTGTCTTCGGGGCCAACATTTAGAGCTCACCCCTCACCCATGTGAAATTGGCCATATCGAGTGACTGGCCATGAGCTGCTGCCGTTTTGAGAACACCATATATCAAAACTGATCACTGCTTTCCTGGACAGTTCAGTGCTGTCCAGACCAGGACCTGCCTCTGTGGGGCTGGACTTAGGCCACAGCAGGACCCTGTGGTTGCTTTTTTGCATGCCAAGAGAGCCACAATCAGTTTAAAACTGTTTTTGAGGCCTACAGATGAACGACAAGAGCCAGCCATTGTAACAAGTAATGATTACTATTATCCTGAAAACAGGGCTTGAGAGGAGCTGGCAAGAGCTAACACAATGAGATTCACACTTCTCTTTCTCTCTTTTCAGAGGATTCAAGGACCTTTATGTCCCAACCCCAGCTGTAGTTCCTCAAAATTTGAGGAGGGCAGCTCCACTGCAGCACCATCACCTCTTTCTACTTAATTTTCTCTCTTTCTCCACCATGTTCAACCACTGAGTTTGCAACGTGTGCAACTAAAAAAAAAATAGTTTCCAAAAGACTTATTTAGTAATTCTCAAGGATTACTACGTCCATTATGGTGAGGGTATTTGGAAAGCAATGGAAAGAAAGAAGGAAAGTCACATGTGCTCAGTGGGGCACGTATCTCTTGAGCAGGAAGTTGGGATTCAGTCAGGCCAGCAGGGTGTACCTATGTGGAGCCTGCACACCCACAGCGATTCAAGGCAATATTTTGGTCACCAGGTGGAGACCCCAAGTACACACTGGTTTAAGATCAGATTTGTGAGAGCTAGAAATTGGAATCGCATTCTAGGCCTGTTGTTTAACATTCTACGTATAGAAGACAGAAAACGAAAGAATAAGAATTATCTTTAAATCCCTGCTAAATCATGCCCTGCTTTCTCAAGGCAACCTCGAGCTTTAGTAGTTCAGACAGATTCTCTAGCTGACAATTAATATTAATGGGTAGATTTCACAATGTGGCATTATCACACTGTGCGATGGGTGGGCATACCATCTGGGTTTTGGCAGGTATTAGATGTAATCAAAGGGATTACTTGGCTCAGGAAGAAATAGAAAACCTTGGGTTTGTTTAGGCTTTTTCTTCTTTTGTTTGGATGCAGCTCTAGGTGCACTTAGCTGTTTTCGCCTTGTCCTTTGTTTCTTGTGATGAACGCTTCCCAGTTTACACGGGAACGAAAGCCAGATAACCAGCACATTGTGTTAGTGGGAGCGAGGGCCGATTTGCTTGAGAGCTGCCTCTTTCTCATGCATTTGTTGTTTTGGGATCGATTGGCAGCTCGTTTAGGGGTCCGCTGCTGCCTTTTAGAAGGTTAAGCTGCGAATTTAAACAGTGAAGGAATTAAAGGCAAAAGATATTTAGATAATCAACCAATCGGACCCTTTTCAAGAAAAAAGCTGAAGAAATCAGGTGTATGAACAGATGCACGCAGAGGACTTTGTCCTCATCTTCCCACAAAGCAAATATTAAGTGCCAACTTTCCGGGGGGAGGGGGGAAGGAAATTCCCCTCCTTGCCTTTTTCTCCTCCCAACCCAGCCACAAACAAGCCCCGAGCATCAGCAACACTAAAGGGAGGAGATTAAGTTTTAAACTTTGGGAAAGCTATTGATTTGGCAGCCTTTCTCCTCTCATGTCTGTGCCCCAGCTGATTGTAACTAAGTAATCCTCATCAATCTGTGGTAATGCAGGACCATGTTTATTGCTGTAGTAGTTAAGTTGTTGTTAATTTTACACTAAACGGTTGTTATGATGATGAATGAGTAGCTCGGGCTGCCACCCAGGGGACTTCAGCCCGTACAACTGACAAAAGGGAGATCACAGAGGGAAGATCAGGGAAAAGCCAGAGCTCCCACCCGAGAAGTTTCTGCAGAACCTTAAAAAAAAAAAAAGAAAAAAAGCAGAAGCTGATCTTCAGGTTTGTATTTGAATTTGGACGCTGGGGGGTAAAAGGTGCTACTTAAGTGTAATTGCAATTCTTTTACATACTGGCTGGGATCAAAGAGGGGAACGAAAGTACAAGTGATTTCCCTCCCCGGCCCGGCAAAGCAACTGATGGGATCCTGCCCAAAAGCATCGCGCTCGTTAGCTCTTGGGGAAAAAAAAAAAAACCACCTCCATATATAAATTCACTCCCTCCCGGGGTTTTCCTGCGGCGGGAATGTTCGATAATGTAAACTGCAGGCGTGAATCACGGCAGCTGATCCTTCTCCGGTAGCGCCTTCCTGGCCCGGAGTCCCGTGTCCCCCTCTCCAGCCCCAGGATCCCATGTCCCGGATCCATGTCCGTGCCCAGCCTGGTTCCAGCCCGGGCTCCCGTGTCCCCTGTCCGGGTTGCCTGCCCAGCCCAGAGCCCCGTGTCCCTCTTTCCCAGCCCGGGGCGGTGCCGGGCTCAGCGCTGCCTTTGTCCGGCCGCCACCGCCGCGTCCGCGGGCGGGCGGCGCCCCCGTGCGGCCTCAGCGCGGCTCTGCCGGCCCCGCTCCCGCCGGGTCCCGGGATGCTGACCCGGCCCCGGAGCGCCGGCCCGAAAACAGCACATCGGGTTGGGTTTTCCTCGCCCGGGGATGCCGCTGGCGGTTTCCAAGCTCTCCGGTGCTGGGAAGAAGTGCCCAAAGTCATAACCGCCCGATGGAAGATGGGCATGGGACTGTCAGAGCAAGTCCAGAGGAGGGCAAAAAAGATGATAAAAGGACTGGAGTATCTCTCTTACAAGGAAAAGCTAACAGAGTTGGGCCTGTTCAGCCTCAAGAAGAGACAGTTTAGGGGACATCATCAATATGTATAAATATCTAAAAGGAGGGTGCTGAGACTCTCTTCTTGGTGGTGCCAACCAACAACAGGCAGAAACGGATGACCAAGGAGTTCCACCTAAATATGAGGAAAAACTTTACTCTGAGGGTGACCAAGCACTGGAACAGATTGCCCAGAGAGGGTGTGGAGTCTCCCTCGCTGGAGATATTCCAGAAGTGTCTGGACAGAATTCTGTACCACATGTTCTGGGATGACCCTGCTTGAGAAGGGAGGTTGGAACAGATGCCCCACTGTGGTTGATCCCAGCCTGACCAGTTCTGTGATTCTGTGCCTCCCTCCATCATTCACCAAAGGCCTGCAGGAGGAGAGGTTCCAACAGGCCACAGAAGAGTTACAAATGAATGCAGTCACATCTCTGGGTCAGAGCTCAGTGTATCAGTGGGACAGCAGGGGAACCTCACTCAAGAATGAAGAATTAGATCTTGTTCTCCCAGACAAGAAAATAGTCATAATCCAGACTTTTGCTTCCAAACAACAGCCAAACATGGGAATTATTAAGGATGTAATCAGAAGGTAGCAATCAGTATTGTCCTCTACCCCTACACTCTAGAGCTGGAAAAATGCACTAACCAGATCTCCCAAGCTCAACAAGAACAGACCTGAAGGGCTAAAGCTCAAGAGAGACTTCAGCTATTTTAGCTTATTTTAAAAGTTCTCACAAAACTAGTGAAGGATGAAATACCATCTGTATATCTCATGCAAAACATCCTGTGTCCACTTTGCCCAAATGGTGCTTTTCCCTGCCATGGCAGCACCTCTGTAGCTCAGATTTAGCATGTACAGGGGTCCCCCCGTTCTGAGGGGTGTCCCAGAGCAGGCTGGTACTGCTGGAATTATAGTAAATAGCTCTATTGCCAGGTCATATCCAGTGCTCAGACACCAGGAAAGCATCTCAAGTCCACGAGAGTCAGAGAGGGCCAGAAGACAGGATTTCAACTTGCTCTGGCCTTGTCCCAACTCCAGATCATCCTAGGCTTGCTCAGTAAAGCTCCTTTGGCTTTTACAAGAAATCAGAGCTGGGCAGTGAATGGTTCAGGTTACACTTCAACGTGGACACCTGCCCTAGAGCCTGACTTACCTGGATGAAGGCCAGATGTGGGTGAGTCACCTAACGAGTCCCCAGGAGCCATTCTCAAGATGTTAAAGTCTTTGTTTCCCTATCACACGAAGTAACGCGTGAAGCACCGCTGGCACATCAAACAGTAGTGCCATTAATTGTGAGAACCTTTGCTGAGCATCCTACTTTTCCATTGTCATTAGCATCTCCAGGCTCTTAGCCTAGTAAAACAACAATCCCCCTCCAGCCTCTTTGCAATTCACACAGGACTTTTACAGGAGTGCTCCAAGGGCTAGGAGACTCCTTAAGCCATATCTGGTTATCATATACTTTCCATACCTACAGTTAACACTAAATTTGGCATGTAACTCAAAGGATCACCATGCTAACCCTCTCCAGATGCTGAGATGTAACCATGACAGACAGGATTCTCTCAAGGAAGCCAACACAAAAAAATTCTAGATGGCTCTGGAAGCTCAACAGCCCATCACTGATCCCTTGCACATCCACTTGTATCTATGCTGAGTAGGTGAGATCCATCCCTCTGGGATTCAGAGATGCCTGTTACATCATCACAAATACCAGATGAGTAAAACACTCCATCTCAACTTCAACACCACAGTGTCCAGCCAGCACCAACAAAACCTCACCATAAATTTGGATTGCAAACAGCAGATTATCTTGTATCCTCTGATAATTTACATAAAACAACAGAATATGCCATTCTCCTGGAGAACAGCAAGAAGTACTGTGCTTATGTTGTTTCAGACACTTCGTACTTCCTGGACCTCCCTGTTGTGCTCAGAGTACCCCACAAAAGGCAGCAGCTCACCCTTGGGCCCTGCCATAAGGTCTGGCCACCTGCCTGGCTCCACCTGCCAGTTTTATCTCGGAGCAGGACAGGACATGTGATAGGCAACCTTCGATCTCTTGTTCCCTAGTCAGAAACAAGGCCTCATCTCATCAGGTGCTGAGCAAAAAGACAACTTCTGCCACAAACCGCTTGTGATCTAATGTGTTCCCAAGGCAGTGGCCAATATTTACTTCCTGTTATGATTAGCAGCAATTGGGCTATTGAAAACAGACAAGTGTATCAGCACTTCTTAAAATTAATGGGCAATAAACAAAATAAATGAATGCCAGTTCTTCCTTATTGACATGGCGGTACCTGTTCTGTGCATGCTGTTCCTACCTTCTGTTCCAAGGGGAAGGCAGCTCCTGTGCCACATCAGGTCTTGCGGTACCCTAAACCATGAGGAGATACACAGAGCAATAATCTCTGAATACATTCAGTTATCCAGCACTGGTGTTATTGCAAGGAGCACGGGCTGGAACACAGAGTATTCAGGTCTTTCCACAGATCTGCCACTGCCTTTCAGCATTGCTTTGAGCAATTCACTCAGCCAACTGCATTTATTTCCCCCTCCTCAAGTGACATGTTCCATGTATGAAGCCAAAGGACCCAATTCATGGCTACTCTTGTGTAAGATAGGGTTCCCTGCAGGATTATCCTCTGTGCATATGGATCCATGTTCCCACGCGAGATTGAGTCCTTTGCCAAGGTCTCATGTCAGTGACTGGCAGGAAGAAGAGGCTGCTGGGTGGTCCTACCCCTAAATTATTTGCTGACTGCTTCCCTAGGGACCATGGCAACTGTGGCACACAGACAAGAGAATCCCTAAGGACAGCTCTAAATTGGGTCACAGCCAGCCACTTGCAGAAGAAAAAGGGAGATGTCCTTGCGTTGGCATGGGAATGAGGTGCTGTCCGTCTTCTGTAGGGGCCAGAACCATCTCTAGTCTCAACAATCTACACTCTAAATTAAGGGCTACTATCCATGAGAAGAAAGGAAAATAAAGGGAAGCAGCAGCAATACGAAGAGACCAGGCATTTATTCCTGGCTCACTTGCTCTTAATGGAGATAACAATACCTCACTCCTTGACAGCAAAGCAGGGAGACTTAATGCATGGAAGTTTGCCAAGTAAATTGAGATCTTTGTACAATAGGCACTTTCGACATGCACAACTCCTGGCTTATTAAAGCAAAACAAAAGCTGCTCACCTTGAGGAGCGTTTAGAAATTAGGAACCACAGTTCCCCGTGGCACAACACTCCACAGGATTATTTAAGCTTGGGCACATCCGAACAGCAATGCTAGTTAAATATCTAACACCAGGGTGGAAAGCAGCAAAGACGACACAGGACTGCTCCGTCTCTTCCACACAATTTCCCAGGCATTCTCCAGGGCCACACTCTGCTCCTCTTGAGCAACATCTGAGCTTCAAACAAGGCGCTGCAATGTAACCTTATCATAGCCTTACATCCAGTATAAAATGTACATATGAGAGAAGAAGGGTTGCACGTAAGTGGCCTATTTAGAAAAGTCGCAGAATAGTTTTTGTGCAATTTTCTCCTCAGTTCCCCATCCATCCCTCCCTGCTGAAGTGGCAGGTAACCTGAGCAAGAGCAGCGTGTGAATTGATTTGGAGGTGATCAGCGCATCGGTGTTCAGCTCTGGGCAGCTGCCGTGTCATTGATTGCCTCGGGATCGATTTGCACACCATTCCCACTCACCTGCCAAGTCAGATGGAAAGGGAACAATGAAGTGAAAAGAAAATTATGTATTTGTAGTAGATACTTTCACCTCTCTCCACATTCTCCCTTGGGAGAAGTTAAGGGACCTGGACTGATTTCAGCGCTACTTTTAGCAAGTGTTAGGAGAGAAGGCAGTACAAAAAAGGAGACAGCAGGAATGACCCTCTTCCCCTGTTCCCTTTGACAAGAACCACCTACAGCATAAAATAAACTAATATTTGTGCTTGTAACAGAGGCAGAGGCACAGCAGGACAGAGTTTTGGCTGATAAATAAATCTTTTACTCTGCTATGGTCTTGTGCACCACCCATAGATGATACAGTTTTCTATTTGCTTACACCTCATCTAAAAAGGGGACTAGAGCACTCCAACACACAAGCATTTCTGATATCTACTTTACCAGTGGCAATGATATTTCTCTAGTGTCACATGTAAAATTCTCTAATACTGGATAACTCCAACTTAAACATATCCTATTTATGTTGTCTTTTTTTTCCCCCCTTTCTTCTTCAAACAAAATAATATTTAGCTGATTCACTACTTTTATTCCCAGAACCCCACACAGAGTCTAGCAACATTTTTCCAAAAATCACTTCAAAATTCAACTCCCTTTATGGGCAATAGTCAGTGACTCTCAGAAGACCTGATTTCATACATCCCTTGTGAAAATGGGTGTTAAGCTCCTAAAATAAACTGAAATGCACCACATGTGACACTGAGCTGGACAAGAAGACCCAATGCCAGGTAACAGAAGCAATCAAAGCAAATAGATGCATAAATTAGGGAAAGCAGCATGCTGGGCTATTACATGAAATGCTTTGAAAGCAAACCCAGATTCAGAAAATTCTGCAGACTGCTGAAAGTAGGAAATTATAACCCAGCCAGTGTCGCACTCTGCCTGTCACATTTTATCTTTTCTCCCTTATGCATCTACTACTGGTCACCATCAGAGACAAAAACATTGTGTTAGAAGGGAGTTTGGTTTGACATTGGAGAGACATTACTACACTCTTGTCTATTGGGAAATTTAATTTTCACAACATGTGTCAAATAGGTGTTATTTTTCCTTCCTAAAGAGTTTGCAGAAACAGGCAGAGTAATTAAAGGTTACACTTGCAGATACCATCACTATTATAGTTATTACACAATACAGTCATATTATTACAGTCACCACAGCATTGTGTTCCTCTGGTTTCGGTTTTATCAGCTGGAGACAGTTGCTTTCTAATTTCAGGTACACTGCAGGCTTCTAGTGAATTTGGGTCTAAATGGTCATCTGTTTAAAAGTGCTGGGTAACCTTTGCTTCGTTCTCCTCTTTTCAGAAGAACTCAGCTTACCTTTAAGCACTGCCAAAAAAAAAAAGCAACCATAAATTGACCAGCAATTTCCAGGGCCTTTGGGGTGACAGAACCTGCAGAATGAAGAGAAACTTGAAACACTGCAGAGCTATTCAGTGTTCTGTAAAGGCCCTGCCCTCAGGAACCCAACCCATTTATTAATATTTTTCTCTCCCATTTACAGAGATTTAGATAATAGAGAAAATTTAAAAGTAAGCTGAAGTATCAATACCTATACATGCAGGTGTCCCCATTTAGTTAAGTGACTCCCATCCTTTTGTGCTCTTCTAAAATAATTGGTTTCAGAGAATAAAACATTCATCATCTATTTCCAAGCAGCATGTCACAATAAACCTTCTCTCTGCCCACCTTTTCCCTTCAGGCCCTTCTTGACCCCTTCCTCCCCATGCAGATTACAAAGGTAACATTCCTTTTGCCTTGGCCTTTTACCCCAGCCATTTTACTCTGTGCTTTGAATTTCTCCAACATCCTCCTCTGTGTCATCACACCATCTTCAGGTGCCTTGTTCTGAGCCTCCAGCTTCCCCTCTCTGCTTATTCATCCTCATTTCCTACTGTTCAGCACCAGCACCCACAGTTCTGCTACTAAACCATCATCAGCCTCACATACAGAAAACTCCACATGCCCAAGGGTCCTCTCTCACCTTTGCCCCCTCCATAAACTGATCCTGAAGGCCCTATTCTTCCTCCACAACATCATACAGGACTCGTTGCTTTTGTGACATCCATGAGAAACTGATAACGAAGCTGATAATGAAAATGTTATCAACTATTCAGGTACAATCAGTCCATATTACAAAGTTTATTAACTGCAGGTAAAACAAAGAGCAACTGGACACAGTGGTAAGTGATTCTGAAGGTTTAATTTTTCAGAACTAAGAAACAAGTGCTAAGTACCTATGGTCTGAAAAATTAAGCTTTTCAAGAAAAATACACCTGGATACCAAAGACATCTGAGATGACCCCACAACGGTACAAGTGATTTTGAAAGTCTATTACAGAAACTATTTTTAAAAGAGGAAGAAATAAAAAATTCACTTCAGGTACAACCTTTACTCCATTGCTTATGTGTCATTTATGCCTACTGGATTGAGTTGCAGACACATGTAGTAAGAATGAATAAATCCTGTAAGTCAGCTTATCAAAAATAGATTGCCAAGTCATGATTTCAGCTTTCCTTAGTTCTAGTGGACTGCCAAGTATCCCCCAGGTTTTCACTGAAATTTGGAGAAGAACCTTGCGAAGAATAACTGACCTGAAGACAAAGATGACTTTAGAGGAGGCTGGAAAACAAGGAGCACTTTGAAGATGGATTCTGATAGAAAATCCCTGAAGACAGCTGGCTCAAGAGGTGAAGTGTGATCAGCACTTTTCTCCACAACAGGATGCTGCTGTGTGCACCAACTGGCACACAACTTCCTTTATCCTGACAGCTGCTGGATGCTGATATAGATACATATTTAACGTTTTCCTCAGTCCAGCTTACTAATACTAGGCCTTTTGCTAGAGGTTCAGCAGAGGTACCTATCTAGAAACATCAAAACTCCTCTCTGAATCCAGGTTCAGAAGAACAACCCCAGTCCTGCTGTGAACACAGCGATGTTCAGAACGTGCAGTCACGCCACACCTGCAGTTGTGGGGCTTCTCCACTGACACATTGTGGAGGGGAGCAGCACATCAAGCTGTGACGCAAGTGTCAAATTAGTAAGTGGCTGCATAAACTTCCTCCATAGCTCATACTAGACCTAGGATTTTGGTGTATTTTAGGTGCTCTACAGAACAATTATTTATAGAGTCAGTGTTCCAAGAAATGCTCTGTACCATAAGCCTTTGTTTCCTGCCTGAGAAAAGAGGCAGTCCTTCCAAAATGAAAAAGTAACTATGACATTCTGAGCTTGAACCCTGGAACAGAAAACAGTTCATTTACAAAGAATCAATCCCATCACACGCAGTTGCTTTGAACTCTGCTCATAATACAGCTCAGTGTAAAATATATCAATTCTATCCAACAGAGAAAAGCAAACATGGCTGGGTGAATCACGATGGGTTGTAAAACTGAGGGAGCTTGTGCTGTCCTTTGGGATAAATAAATTTTCATCAATCTCCCCCTCCATTCTGGTGATCTCCAGAGGGAAGTGGATTGTCATGAGCTAGTTAACTCCAAAACCAGGAGCTTCTTGCACATTCCTTGTCTTGAGAAGGGAAAAGACTTTGAGAAATCTTGTCTCCTCACTCATAGTAAAGACACATAGCCTGGTGGCAACCTCTGTGTAGCTCATATTGAGCTGACTTGGAACACACCAGGACATCAGAAAGAAATTCCCAAGTCCTTCTACAGCTTCTATCCTGGCATGTTTCTCAATGCTCTTTGTAAAACCACTCTGCAGATAATCTAATGGAAAAACAGCTTGGGGCAGATAATTGGCAGGGGCTGGAAAGGAAGGGATGACTTCGCAGGGAGAGGAAGTGAGATCCCCCTTTTTTTTTACAGTGCAACTGCCCCACACAGCAATGTCTCTGTCCCTACTGATGTGACTGGTGCAGATCCACTCTTCTGCCTTCAGCCATGCCCACACACAACAGGCAGTGCCTTAATTGCAGCACAAAAGACCCTGTGAAGACGATTGGGCCACTGACAGATTGTTCACAGTCCAACAGAGGACAGTGCTGCTGTGAACTCTTCTCCCCATCCACTCCTCTGCCAGCAGGGCAGCTCAGATGTTCCCTTCCTAACACAGGACAGACAAAAACAGCTGGGTGAGTTCAAACCAGCTCTTTGAACTGGTTGAACTAGACTGGTGCTTTTGCTTGACACAGAGGAGACACTGTTGGTGCTGGTGTTGATCAGCAGCTGGGGCATTATTGCCCTTGGCCTGCAGAGAGGGAGCCCAAAGAGAGCAGCTCACCATGGCTCTGCATTACTGAGGGACATTAATCCTTTTCAGCTGTTCCTGTGAAGGAGTAAGGATAGGCAATGTGGAAACGGCACCTTTTGCAGCAATGTTTCTATCTCCACATGTTATATCTTTAAATTATTTGGTTTAAAAATCCCACTACATTTAAACTTCTAAGCTCTCTTACATTTATGCACACACACCAGCCTTTGAGACGAGCTAACTAATAGAAATCACAAAATGTTACTTTAACAGCCTATTTTATGGTGTAGGTAATTAGCATTCACTATTCTTTTTGAATTACAAGTTTAAATACAATTTCTTTGTATCTTCTTCAGTTTAAGGTAAACTTCTGTGGGGTATGGGCCAGTTCTACAGAGGTTCACTGCAAATACTGAGTATTTCATGCACAGGGAAGAGGCCACAAAGTATTTGTGCACTACTCTACCTCTTAAAGTCCACATAACATTAATTATGAATTATTCACTTTGTGAAATCTGTGTCACAGAAGTTACATGCTGTTGCTTCTTAAATTGATTGGTGAAACCCTGATAAGGATCTAATTGAAATCAGTGTTGCTTAAGGTTATCTGGATGTTTTGTGTGCTGTGCCAAACCATTGCTTGCGAGCTCACCTTGTATGATACATACCAATTCTAACCATCTTAAACCTATGATCCAAACCCATATTCTTCGTCTGCAAATCCAAGCAACAAAAGTCAGACAGACATACTACTCATTATTCTGTTTTCTAAATAATACTTGAGAAGAATCAAGGTATTCAAAGCTATATATCAGAAATGGGTATTCAGATTTATCATAATGCAATTGACATAGAAAACTTATTTCTTGGATGTAAACAAAGGTTTAAGCCAAAGATTTTGGAAGTTGATTTAGAAGTCCTGTATGGGGAAGCAGCTCTGAAAGCAAATTAAAAACATTCAACCCCTCACAGCACTCTTTTTTCCATTCACCTTCTACCACCTTCTAAATCACTGTCAGGGAATGGGTTGAGATCTTAGAATAGACAAGGCTGTAAATCCCCAAAAATTCTGGGTAATTATTGACTGAAAGGGAGCAACTGCTCAGATTACAGAATCAGACACAGGTTTGTCTTTGCTGAACACAGTAGTTTGATCTCAAAGAGACTGGAGGTCAGTAGATTCAAATATATGGAGCCCAGAGAAGGATGAAGAAAAAGCAGACAAACCTAATCTCTAATCCAATCCAGGAATGACCCTGGCAGAGGTAAAAGTCACATGTGACTAAACCTCAAGGTCTTCTACCAATAGGATGAAAAAAGCAGTGATGACCACCACTGAAAAGTGTGGAGAATAAGAAGGCTGAGACATCATAAATCTAAGTCCACACACCACTGATGTGCTAAATTCAAAGCCAGGAGCTCCATTCTTCCTGCTTGGTATATTTTGTGACCATGAACAGCATCTTCCAGTTCTATGGTGTCAGAACTCATTTTCCCTTGTTTGTCTGTGAAAGACAATCTTCAGTTCATGCCCAGAGTTTTAACCAAGGCAGTGAAACCTACCCAAGTTAGAATTTCAAATAACAGCCAAGAAATGAAAACTCTGTCACCTACCTTGGGATGTTGGTACTAAAGCATAACAATGGCACAGAGGAGGTCAGCATCAGCTGACAGCATTGTAACAGATGAAATGGGACTGTGGTGAATAGCAAAAAGTACATTTGGAGCTACAGCAGGGAAAGAAACAGAAGAAAGGAAGGGAAATGTGCCCTTTTAGCACCACTGTGTATTTTCCTACAGACCCGCGCTGTAACTAGGTCCTAAACAGAGAGGAAATGGCTCTATCACTAAAACAGCAAGTTCACTATGATGTCTTTGCAAACTCCTTCCACCAACATCAGCAGCAGTCCCCTTGCAGACTGAAGGATTGTTTGACCTGCACACATTAACCTACAGATCAAAACAAAAAACCACAATTAGATCTTCCTCACCAGATTCCTTTTAACTCACTCATTTAGGCAGATCCCTGCATTACTAAATCCGGGATCTCATAAGCCAAGTAACACAAACACCATTTCAGGAAAACAAACCGAAAATACCTACATTTTGAAGTCTGAGTTTGAGGCTTGCTTGGTGAAAATTGTAACATAGTTTTGCTGTTAATGACACTTGTGACTGGAATGAGGTATGTGCATCACACAAATTCCATCGTGCTCTGCCACTGAGAGGTCTGTACATGCTCAGACTGAGGGAGGAATGTTTCACATCTACAGAGCTGAGCAGAAAAACTCAAGGAACTCTAGAACGGTTTGAAGGAAATAGGCTGATACTGACTTCTGCATGTTGTTTGGTTTTTTTAAAGTTTGAGTTTCTCGGCAAGCACAACAAGGAAAATAGAAAGACACTGCATTAAACTGAGTTCTATTTTCTGTTGTTCGAATTCAAACCTAAAAAGTACTGGTAAAAATAAAGAGCTGATCTCAGCACTCCAAAAATTCAGAGTGGTGGAAAGGAGTGCAGGAAGGGGTGAAATGTAGGTCAGAGGATGGTGTCAGAAAAGTGCTCAGGAAAAGCAGAAGTTTCAGACTGTTTATAACTCTCCAGCTGAAAGTGAGGCCTGTAACAAAAGCTCTAAGGGCAGACAATCTGTGAAACCAAACCTGCAGATAACAAGATAACTCCTAAATCACCATCTATCAACTGTGGAAACTAAAATACATATCAAGACTGTCTTTACAGCAAGTGTTTTACTGTATATTGACAGTGATGAAGACACTGGTGCTCACCACACTCCCCCCCCAGCTTCACCCAAACCTTGTAAGGCCTCAGCCCAAGAGCCTCTGGTTGCCAATCCATTAGATTCCCCCATGGAATCTATAGCCAGAATGTAACCTCAATCCAGAGGAAACCAGAGTGAAATATCAGCTTGTTGAAAACTTCTCAGTGCTCAGCCATCCACCAGCAAGTCTGTCTGCCCTCAGCCACAAGTGCAAAACTTCCCATTTTCTCCCTTATCTTTCCATCTTTTGGTATTTCTTTGCCAAGGCAACTTGGCACATTACAGTAACATGTCCTGGTGTCCCTGACCTCCTCCTGTTTGCTGCTTCTTTTTGTAAACTGTGACACCATTTCTGATCACCCTCTGGTTTCTGCTGTCACTAAGGACAGTCTCCACAGCAGCACTCCAGGGGCACCAGCAGAGATAAGCTGTATCAGCAATATAGCCAAGAATGGATAACAGTAGGATCGTTTTATGGCTGGAGAGTTCTATAAACAGCATATGTCATAACTGCATTGTAGAGATGGACTTTATAGGTTCACCTTCACCCCATAAAGCTGCTCAATTACATCACTAGGAACAGCAAGATAACCATTATTGCACGGTCATAACTGCCCAGTTTATTTTTTTTTTCCTACAGATACACCGGAATATTCATTTGCAAAACAGGACTTTGATTCATGAAATGTAGTAACAGGGCTCAAATCAAAAGTATAGTTCATGTTTCCCAGCTTCCTCTAGAATCAGAGACCACTATATTGCTGTGCTTCTGGAAAACTAGTCTTTTACCTCTCATTCCCAAACAGGTGTAACTGTCACTTAAAGAATGTTAATTAAGATAGATCCATTGTGATTTCAGAGTACTTTTTGTCTAAGCTTGATAAATTTATCACAGACAGCCTTAACAATACATAACGAGTTATATCTGCACTTTCTGCAAGTCTATGCAATTAATTTTCTATTTGTGAAAGGAAGTGGAAAATGAAATATTGTGCCCTTTCTAATGCAGAGGCAGATGTAATGAATGGCTTTGGCAAATAGTTGTCAAAGTATGTTAACTAACATCTGCAAATCTTTTCCTTCCCCAACAATAGTTTCAGGGCCCAGGATAATTCACTTCCCTTTTTTGACATACTGATATGACATACTGAATCCACTGTATCTACATAAAAGAAACATAATTGAATTCAAGTTGCAAACCAATTGTCTTCATCTTTTAGCCACTGGTTTGAGAGATCCCAAGTGCAGATTAAAATCCACAGAGCTGATCTTTTCAGTATTCCCATTGGAGAACAGAAATCTGGTTTGCCAAACCTTGCAATTTTCCTAATACTCTTAAACCAATTGCTTTTAACTTTTGGACATATGTGATATTAGTGTGATGCAAACCAGCCAAGGTTAAGTGTTTGGTAAAGCCTGAAATAGTTTAGCAGTCAAGGATAACAACAATACACACAAAAAAAAAGTAACACCAAATTGCTTGTAGGTCATCAGCGACAGCACTAAGCTACCAGAAGTTCCCCAGCATTCCACAAAAAAAAGAAAGCAGCATTGCATCCACAAAAGCAAAATTGAAATGACCCAGAAGTACAATAACCATAGCATTCAATCTGCAAGCAGACTAATGAGAAAGAACACCTGGATGAAAAATTCCTAGCACAGAATCCAGTGTTTTACCTGAAGTCATGAATGCAACAGCACCCACCATGTTTATCTTCTTACAGAGTCTTCAAAGCCTTCTGATTTTGCAGTGTTCAGCCCTGCACTACCCTGAAGCATGGATACAAGCTGGTCTACAGGCACAGAGGCACTACTCAATAGGGGAGGCTCCAGAACGGATCAGGGATGAAGTGTCCAGGCATTGGTGGCATTTCAGCATCCCACCTGTCTTTCCCACAATCAGTAGCATTCAGCAAGGATCCTTCCAGCATCACAGTAATGCAGCAACCACATTCATTTCCTCAAGAAAACAAGAAGTGAGGGAGAGTCTCTGGAGTAATCAGCTACCTATTGGTTCAGGTACTCTCTTAGGAAATTCAGATTCCTCATCTGCTCAGTTTGAGCAGACACACAGACTTCATTCCCCCATACCTCAGGTGACACCTTAACCACCTCAGCCTCCTCTCTGAAGTCCCAATTACACACTGTGTAAGTAAGGTCATCAGTAAAGGCCTGTAGACATCAAAGTTTGGGTCCCTAAAAAGTTTAGGGAGCAGATCAGCTATGTTTTTGCAAGTATAAGTGGAATACAAGCACCTTCAAAGACATCACCAGCCATACACATACACACTCACAAAGCCCCAAGCTCGAAGGACTGACATCTCTCTGATATTACGAAAATGTTTCTGAAGTAGTTGATGTTTCCCAGGCACGTTACACCTGAAAAGTAGAACAGCCTAGCCAATAGAGCACCTGCTTCACCAAGCACCCATCACATGAAAGAAAAATTACGGGAGCAATAAAATGAATGCTGAAGGCGTCTAAAGCTGAAGCGTCATGCATGCTGAAGCTGCTAAAGCCACAGAACCTACAAGCTGGATAAGCAGCATGAGGCTACTGAAAGGGTAGGTAATTGTTTTGGGTCCTCCTGGCCTCTGCACCCACCTGATTCCTTCCTAGAGCCAGGTAACAGCACTTCTGCATAGACACAGAAGTTGTGCAAAGCCTTTGAAAAAACACTCATCAAGAAATACTACCTGACTTGGCCAGAGCAGTCTCAATACTCACTGCCAGAGGCACAGACACAAGGTATTGTGGAAGGACAACAGTTACCTCACAGCACAGTGGGCACCAGCAGATGCTAAGGAATGCCATGTGGGAAGCAGCCTGCCACAAAGAAATATTAATGTCATCAGCAAAAGCAACCAGCAGGATTTCTGAGACTCAGAATCAAAACTGTTCTGGGGTATGGCACAGGAGACAGCATAGCAGAAGAGGTGGCAGAGCACAGCTGTATCATCAGATGTTTGCTAGAAAGCACAAATATGGGAAAAAGTTACATACATTGAAGCTGGAAACAGCTACAAAACTCCACACAGCCCGTCCTTGCTTTTATTGCCGGAGCTACAAGCTGGATCTGAAAAGCAACTTGGAAGATACCACCGCTAAAAATGCAGCTGGGCTCAGAGGTTATTAGGGTTTGTTGACACCATCTTTTGAGCCCTTCAGAAGCAGACGAACTACTGGTATGAACAAGAGAGAAAACTGCAATATAGACACTGTTAATTCAATGCAGCACAGCCTTCACAAGGAACTGGCAAACAAGGACACCAACCTTAGGATGCTGCCACGTGAAAAGGCGTGTTCAGTGAAGCAGAACGTGGGCTCAATCCCCATGAGCTACACAGCACTTATGTCAGAAAAAGCACCCACTCAGAGTTTCGTAAGTGTTTGTATCCATTTCTCTCTCATTATGGCTACTCAAAGATAGCAACTCAGAATGTGAATGGAGCAGATATGAAGTCATACATAAGACAATCAAATCATGAGGCACAGGTCAGTAGAAAGAAGGAATCCTTCTGTCTGCACTTCCAGGGTAGTGGCCTGAGTGTGGAAAATAACAGGTGCTGTATGCTGGCCAGGCATGTCAAGTGATATTAACATCATGATGAGTAAAGATGAGACACATGAGGAAGTGCAAGCAACAAAAAAGTAGCCGTGAACATAGATAAGGATCCTAAGAGACCCTGAAGTAAAACAGGAATGGACCTACTGGCATTATATTCAAATGTCTTCATTATTCTAACTGACTTTTCTGACTGCTGAGAACTCAATAGGTCTTTCATTACCACAATAATCACCATAAAAATGTTTCTGTACATACAGTGTCCCAAAGCACGCAGCTTCAGAAAATACATTTTCAGTTACCAAGAAAAGAGAATTTAGCTCCACCACACATCAAAAGGTCAAACCAAACTGGCAAGTTACAAACAGCAATGACAGGCAAGTCATTCCAGACTGGGAAATGTCTGGGAAGGCACTGAGAGCAGTGAGAGACCAGTGGTAGAAAGAACAATGGATGAAAGAGAGGGGAACAAAAATGTGCAACAGCCAAAACCTGTCTAGTCTGAAAAAATAGCAGCCAGAACTAAAACCAGACACCACTTGTTAAGAAATTGTTTCCATTGCCAAATCATGCACTCCTGAGCAGTGCTTTAAACAGATGAATTCTTATTTATGTAACGTGGCTATGGTTGCATCTTTCTCACTGAAATAGCACAAGTGTTCACACACACCATACATATCAGATGCACACACAGATTTGGAAATTAGTGAGAAATAATTAGTGAATTAGTGGGAAAACCCCCATGAGCCAATCAGCTCATAGCATCTGGACACTCTTTCAAAATTGCCTGGAGAATAAAGACAGGATAATGTCAAATTCATAGCGACATAGCCGATTTACCAATCAAACAAGCAAATGCTTTAAAAATTGAGCTCACATTATGGGTTTGTGCATACAGATGTGCACACACGTGATGTTACAAGCAGGATGGAAACACGAGAAGTTCCATAAGCATGTTTACTTTTTATCTCTGATAAATACAAAGGAAGTGATTCAGACTTGCCCAGAAGGCAGGGATTCTACTGACATTATAGGTGTCTGTGGTTATGTCTAGGAGCCTTCAGACAGGTGCTACTTGTGCAAGAAATACTGAAGTCAGCTTTAAAGTATTGAATTCAGGCATAGGTACCAGACTAGCTGTGGCAGCCTGGAGCTCAGCAGGGGCTGATTTATCCTGCTGGAAAGTAATCATCATGTAATTAACGGAAACATCAGTCTCTATTTTAGGGGGTGGATGGTAAATCTACCACACAAGTTGTTAACTAAAGTATGTGTAAGTTTGTTAAATACTTATACTTTTTGCACCAACATGAAAGAATGTTTTATTCTATTTGCAGGAACATTTTTCAGGGGAAAAAGTGACTAACAGACCATGCTTACGTGACAGGTCACAAGAAGCAGGTTTCATATGCTGAGACAAGAGGGGAACTCCACCCTGCACCCTGAGCTTCCAACCTTGGGTCTTGAACTAATGGCAAAAGTCCTCAGAGACCCTCCCAGAATTACTTCCTCTTCTCTGGTAAAATAAAGCTTCTTCTTCTCTCGGTTGCTCTATCCTGTTTTTGGGACACAATAAGTATAAACAGCAAATGTCTTTAAACTGCTTCATCTTCTGCTTGGGGAAGGATTAATCCTTGAAATTAATTTTAACAGCAGTATCTCAAATGAAAAGGAGGGGCACTGTCTCCACCAGCACTGCACTCAGAGCAGCACACCTATTGACTTAGCTCAATTATGTTTTAATGTAACATTTGCTTTGTTAAACAAAGCTCAGCATCTTGGAGTTAATGTCATTGGCAAAACAACTTCAGTCCAAAGATGGCACTATCTGAGGTGAAAGTGCTGCATTGTCACATGCTGCTCCTCACCTAGTGCCTGCCAGCTGAGGAGCTAACCCAGGTCACTTTCTGATGGCTGCATGACTTACTCCAGGTCAGCTCAATGCTTTTCTACGAGGCACTGAACCAGGCCATGTAGTCCCATCCAAGGCTGCTCACCAGTGTTCTGACCAGCAGATTTTGAACTGGCTTTTGCTCTTCTCAGAGCGGTACTCCTGCATGTGCTGTCAGCAAAACAGCTCAGCAGCTGGGCATTGCCGGTGTTGCAAGCAGACCATCACATTAATGCCCAGGTGACTGGAACGAGGTGGGCCACAGCCAGCTACTCCAAGCCCTTCTCAGGGCACCCCTACTCAACTGGCACAAACACTTCTTATTTTTGCAGTGACGCTCCGTGGTGGTGGATGTCAAGACAGAACCACAAATGCAGCCTTTAAACCACGCCAATCACAACACCAAACAGCCAAAATATCAATTACATGCTGCCTTTTTAACAAGACATCAGTCATTTTAATTGCCTGACAGTGGAGTTCTGGCTACCCACTTAAGCTTCTGGACACTGTGGATAAGTATTTAATGACATCAGTATCTCTAACAGGTGAGCCTATCCTTCAGTATTTTCCTTCCTATCATGAGGGCTCCATGTCCTCCTTTCTCGGCCCACTCCAAGGCATTCCCTTAATTTATTTGGGTCTTTACACAACAAGATGCACGTTCAGTGAATGGTTTTGTGGAAGCAGGAGAGCTGAAGTAAAATTAGTGCAAAAACACACCAGCAAATAAAGTATGAATGTTTTAGCATTCATTCAAAGCCATAACGATATCAAGGATTTGGGGAATTAAGACAAACCCTTCACACCAAGGATCTTCAATTTAACACAGACAAATTATAGTAGGAGCTGACATTAGAGAAAGGCAAGATGACATTGCAGTGAGATCATCAAGGACTAATGCTGCCTTTACACTGGAGCAGAGGGAAGACTGGGATGTTTAAAATCCCCTCAAAATACTTTCAAGCAAAGCTATTACATGAGATGGAAACAGTGCAAGTAGAAATATACTAAGTGGGGGTTTTTTTCAGGTACATACACATTTTGGACTGAATTTCAATAAATAGGAGGCTGCAGTGAAGAGACTGATAAACTTTATAGCAACACAAAACCCAGCACTTGATTTCTTGGTCAGGTTGGATGGATGTCAGGGAAACTAGGGCAAAATATTCCATTAACTTTCACTTTTGCAGTTCCAGGGCTATTCATCTTTGCGAAATGTAATAAGTTACACAAATTTATACAGGTGTCCACCTAAAACAACTTGTTTTGGAACTTCCACGCCATAATATTGCAACTACATATACAAACAAATGGTATGTGGGCGATGCAGGATCTTTAGACCCACACGGAGAAGGACAGTAGTCAAAGTGTTTACATGAATTGAACAAAGGGTCAAAAAAAAAAAAAATAAGGCAATTTCATTTCAAATACATCTAGGGCTTTCTCATTAGGCCATGAAACTCACAGGTATTAATCATGAAAATAAATGTTCCTTGCCCCTAGGTGCGACACAGTTCTTACACAAGAGAAATGACCAATACAACTCTTTCTCTGATCAAATTACCGAAGATGAAATGAATTTTAAAATAATATCCCGGGTGGATTATGCATTTAGCTACTTAAGAAGAGACTTTGTAAGGACCCCCATTTATTACTTTGGAAAACCAAGCTAGTTGCTGCCAATAATTAAGGCACAAGTCTTGTTCACATCTCTACCTTAAGGGCTTTGGAGCTGAAGAGCCTATGGATAACAGTCAGCTGCCTTATTGTACCTCGCCCTTTGCTTTGAAAAGTTTTGAAACAAAAGTAAAACCTGGTAGAGTAGATGGTGTCATTCATCAACACTTTATTGTGTGGATCTATTATAGGAAAACCACAAATGTTTCATATATTGCCTTTTAAAAATTTGATAGCACAAATCCTATCCGTGTGTACTTATCTATACATTATATGTAATCTCACGAACGTAGTAAAAAAAATCAGCGAAAGGCAGATGTTTAATTAGTTCTAGACCCACAGTGTAACAGGATTTCATTTAGGCTGGGCTTCTCACGAGTATAAAATGGAGTGTGTGATGTACATTTGCAGGATTAGGGCTTGTGGGTTGATTGCCAGACCTAGACAACAGTTCCAGGGGGCTGCGTGCAGACAGTGTCACACACAGCACCCTGCACCAGCAGCTCCTGCACCCAGACAAGGCTTTTGTGCCACCCAGCTGCCTCTGAGGCTGCTTCCTTCACTCCACTTAGCCAGCCCAGGACACGGAAAGAAACCCAACAACCACAACTGACATTCCAGAAATGTCAGGGGTTTGGTTGTAAACCATGAGATGGGCAGCCAGTTAGGAAAACAGGGTATCTTTTCTACTTGAACTCTTAGTCAATGGAAGCTCATTATGTTTAGGACAGGTTTTCAAGCTTTACTTCACAAAATGAGAGCTAGAAAGCACAGAACAAAAGCTCTGATTTTCAAATTCATTAAACTTCAGTATGAAAAAAACCTAGACAAACAAGAAACCCACACATGGTGGAAAAAAAGAACATGAGCAAAGGCCCTGCAGTTCTTTAACTCAGAGTTCAGCTCTGTGCCATTTCCAGCCCCTCTCAGCACTGATCCTGGCCTGCCTTTCTCCTCACCATCTTGTACATCCCTGACCTCCTCCTTGCACCTAAAACTGGCATTTGTCAAACCCCACAGTAAGACATCCTCAGATGAGTTCAGCTGCCAATATGAAAGCTTTTCTTCAGGGTGAGGTTCCTGAACCTACTTATGTTAGCATGAGACAAGTTCCTGTGCCAGTGTACAGGAGCCAGGGAGGAACTTCAACAGCACCAACTAAAGAGGATTCAGGTCTAGAATCACAATTACATTTAGCTACAGCCCAGCGAATCCAAAGCCACCAGTATTCAAGTGTCCAGCAGAGTAATTACACACCTAGAAGAATGTTCTCAATTTCTAAGAGGTGTAGAACCAAGCTCCTCCTTCAGACGTGCCAGTGTAAATCAACAGCAGAGCCCATGACAGCAACAATCTGTTCAGATCTACCTCAGTAATTGACAATAGCTTTTGGCACAGCTGACAAATTCAAGCGGGACAGGGTTCTAAAACCACATCTGAAATTCTACTGCAAGTGTTATATGAACTTCTCAGTAATTACAACAACTTATGTTTTAATCCAAGCCAATCTCAATTAAGTGGCAATTCTGTGGTAACATGATTAATACCCAACAATCAAGTAAATAGTTTCTTATTCAACTGTGTCCACATAGCAAAGCCACAAGCTAGGCAGTGTTGAGTCAACTTTGACAGAAGATTTTCAGGGCACTGAGAACCTGATCCACTTCTTCCAGAAATCTCAAATCTATTATTCTAAAATCCTGATCCTGGGAAATCGCTGCAGGAGGCATAACCAAGTCCAGCAGGTGGCTCTTCCCTGGACAGAAGTGACAACACAACACCAAGAAATTCTCAGAGCAGGAGGTCTCATTGGGGATATTCAGCTGGTTTCCCAAGTGATATCAAAGATCAGTAAGTAATGGCAACACAAAAATGATGGAAATTCACAGGGCACTTCAGACTTGTGATAATTCAGGCAAATTCCAGTTTGAGGAATTACAATTGTACTGATTCCAAATAACCACTAATCAAATGTGTTTCATCCTGGTCTGAAGTGTGGTAGAACCTCACAGCATCATTAACTAGCTGCATGTTTGGGTGTTAGGTGACTTAATCAAGAGTGTTACGAGATTAAATAGTATTATTTTAATGAAGAAATTTTCACTTAAAAGGAATAGTGGTGACAACACAGAGGGGAATGTTAGTGTGTGGTCTTCTCATCAGTGTTTCCTCACCATTTAAAACAAGGCAAGCCTTAAAATTAAGAGTGAAGAGGAGAGGACAGAGGAGTTTCTCCGCTGAAGTGTTTCAAATGAAAGCAAAAAATGGCAAATGGTACCAAAAGGAGTACATGAAATTAAACAGTGAACTTTTATAGATAATCTATAACAGAAACTATATGACGATCTACAGAATAATTAGTTCCAAAGTTAATTCATATGCTTATACATCACTAAAATATAAAGTGGCTATTCCTGGGGGTTTTCCATTTTTGTTAACTTTTTAAATAAGGACAGAAATTTTAAAGGCACATTAAAATTATCATCTATCACTAAATTACGTATTATACAAATGTAAATGTGATCACACCACACTTAAATTCTTATAACAATAAACTATTCTGTTTTCTTCCCCCTGACATTTACAAAATTCATTTGGAGGAGTAGGATATACCTTACAGAGATTAGTGATAAATCATGTATTTTTAATGAATATCAATAGGAGAAACCCCAGGACATAACCCACCATCTAATTTGATTAAACTGTGCTTAAGGCAACACCACCTCTCTGGCTGGGGAATAGCACTATAATGACTTTGTGAGCATTATTGCAGGCTGTTTTAATGATTTAATGAACTGACTCTATATTTAGTTCAATAGCCTTAAAATGATTAGTGTTTAAGAAAAATTAGCTCACTTTGATCTGATTCTATTTGATAGTAAGTTTAAATAACCTAACCCTTCAAAACACAGTGGAAAAAAATTCCTAGAATCACAGCCAGCTAACTGCTAGAAAACATTATGGCAATCATTAATAACAGTTCATTTATGTTTAGCTACAGCATATGGAATGACACACTCATCCCCCAAGATGGGACACAGCAGCATATATTAAGTTGCATTATATTATTTTCCAGTGGCTTTTTAATGTGAAAAATAAACCAAGAAAAAAATTTCCCTCCTGTATGCTCATGCAATGCAAAAAAATTTTCCTTCATCAACAGCACCACTTAAGAATCTTAACTTGTGGGTCCAGAGTATGGTTCTGTCTCATCTAGAGACTGGAAAACTGTGTTGGGATTCTGGAGGCACAAGCTATGCTTGATGACATTAGTCAGTGCTGGCAAGTTACTCAAAGTGCTCAAGCCATGAATGCAACACAGTCATGCTGCTGAGAAAGGGCAACAAAAATATGCCTCAGTGCTAAAAATAACACTTCCAATAGGAAGTTGACAAAATATGGAACTAAATTGGAGCTGTGTTCCTGAAACGATGAAGGCAGAAACATCCACTCTGCAGGGTTATCTCTGCACTTCACCTGTGCAGACACTGATCCTTTTTGTGATCTGAACCATCCCAGGTGTATCACATCAGCACACTCCATCATCAGCACACCAAACTGCTAGAAGCAAGACCACAGATGTCCAAATTGTAACCCACTGTGCAAATTCAAAAGTAGGCACCTAATTCCACCAAGAATCAAACCTAGATGTCAAATTCTTCTCAAGAAACAGCCCCAGCAAGGACATCCTTTGCTGGTGGTAACAAGCACCAAAGGGGAAATGCCAAGTACAAGCTAAAATTATAGACTAGTGCAAGACACCCTCAGACCTTGTGTTTTGTTTTTCCACTTTCCTTTTCTAACACTATAATCATGAAGTGGTCTTTGGGTTTTCAGGCTTAAGCAGTTCACCTACCCTTTAAAGTGAGCTCCAAATTGACAGGCAGCAAACACCTTCCTCTCCCCAGCGAAGAAGTGCAAATGAATTTGTTGCCAATCAACCCAGTGTAGTAGCCAGCAAGCTGCAACGGAAATCCAGGTGCTGATCCCATCACCCCAATGAACATTTTTCCATGTCCCTTTACAACTTGCCTGATCATGTCCCTTACAAAGTACAAGAGTTTGATTTGCTCAACAGGAATTTCTTGGTGGCATTTATGTATATGAAAAATATTTGGGTACATCCAGAACATTGATATTGCTTTTTCTCATGGTTATTCCTTTGTGTCTCAATGCTCCTGATTTCCAGCCATCCATCAGGAACTGCAGGCCAGTTCTTCCTGAGGTTGGCTTTCCACCTTATTTTATATAATCTCTGTGTTCACACAGTATTTTTTCCCAGGCCTCTGACTTTTACTGTGTTGGTCACCCTTTATGGTCAGTGAGTACTTTCTAATGTTTTGTGTTTCCTGTAGAAAAATCTGGGACCACCACTTTCATTCCAGACTCACAAAACTGGTAAATATCTTTATCACCAATAGATTTGATTTAGATCAGGAATTTTTTTTTTCATTCTGCCAATTCCTCCTCAAGCTGAGGACAACTTCTATTTTCCAAGAAATTCCAGCGTTTCTAATTTTTATTAGAAGCTAATTTTTATTTTATGAGAATAAAATAATAAATAACATTCTGTGGCAGTTGCACTCAGAATTTTGTGTCTACCCACACGTTCCACTTAAATATGATTTATTGCTAACAAACTATTGTGTAGAAGATAATAGTTAGCATATATGCAAACTGGTATCTTGGTAAAAGAGTACAATTACTCTAATTCTGCTTTGAGTTCCAACATGAAACATGTCAAATAGTTCAATAAGGCACACATTGTCCAAATGACACTCATATTACTAAAGCACTGACAAATTGAGTTAATTTTCCCTTTCTGTCAAAAGCTACAATCAGATCGACACAGTCCCATGGAACACTCCAATTTCCACTAAACTGCATTTTCTAACAGAAAACTGTTCCACCAAAAAAAAAAAAAAAAAAAAAAAAAAAAAAAAAATCAGCCAGCTCTAATGTGCCTGAAGTCTATGCAATTAAAAAAGTTTCTAAATATAGCTTTAATCATGGCCGACCCCAATCTTCTCAGAAGTCCTTGCCCTCCAGGCCATCCCAAAGGGATGGGAACATCCAGTAACAAGCCAAAAGTCTCATGACAGTGTATTGACCCCATTTGATATTTATCTCTAGCCATTTGTGAGAGCTTCCCATGAGCTTAATTAAGCTCATTCATTTCCACAAATTGTGGCATTCTAGAAAATATCAGACTTTCCTTTGATAGATGAGATTCAGATGTGGAAGTCTTATGGGAGGCAAGGTGTCTCTCAGGTTATTTGACAGAGTAGCTCATGAAACAGCTTATCTAATCCCTCCCCTCCACAAGGCGGAAGTGGAATGCAGGACTGTGCCCTGTCCAGTGCAGACCCCAGCAAAGAGCCACTTGCTACAAACTGGGAAAAACTCCCCACACTGTGGAGAAGCTGAACCCTTTAACTATAGAGGCAGAATTGCAAAGCCACAAAATTTCTGCCCTTCAAGGCAGGATTTAGACGGAAAAACTCTTGCAGGAAGCAAAGATTTGAGAAGCAAACAGGGTGAGTGTTTCTGCACTTTGGGTTTGGCTCCGAGTGTCATCCTTGTCTTTCCTACGTTATATTTTTCTATTTGTGCGATATTTGACTGCCCTTAGGGAATTTGTTTGGTATAACAAAGCCCATTTGAGGGGACACTGTAACAGCCTTCCACTGTGCAAAAGGCTGCTACAAAAACTTACTACTTATTCTACACAGATAAGGCAAAATTCCAGGTAAAGATAATCAAACATGAGCAGAAGAAAGCAGGAAGACTCAGTCTTTATCATAATGCCTTTAAAGTGAAGCCAGACAAACTTCTGTCTTGAATAACAGGTAAAATTGATCCCGCCTTGAGGCAAAATAATAAGCTAGCAAATCCCTCAGAGTTGCTTCAAGTTGGGATTTTTTTGTTGTTTGGTTGTGGGGTTTTTTAATTTAAGAAAATCCATGATAACTGCAGGCTGGGAAAAGTGTACCTTAGTATCCTGTAAAAACCATTTCTCAATATCAAACCTGAGTAGAAAAAACCCAGTATTTCCCTAACACAGCAAAACATTTTTTCAAAAAATGTACCTTTCATTCATTTCACACTAAAACATTCAATCACAAGGTATAAGCTTAAACTTCGTTGATTACATACTTTTCTCCCACAAGTGTTTTCCTTTGCAAATCTGCTTCAATCTAACATGTGGTCAGCTGACAACCACTGCTAATATAACAATATTTTCCTTTCTTGAGTATATTTAAGCACTTCATTTACTTTGGAATTTTGGTTTATAATTCCTATGATATCCTAATTGCTCCATTTACCTTTAACATATGTACACAGAGTCCATACCAAGGAGTTCAGGCCCTTCATGCAAAGGAAGAGCATTTGGTCACCACACTGGTTCCATCGTTCCTAATTTTTCCAGCTCATTTAACACCTTTTCTCCTGTTTTATGCATATTGAGCACCAGTCTCATCTCAGCTGTGCTACCATCGTTACACTACATGTAACCCGAAAAACACATTTTCATCTCGGGGTCCTTCAGTTCATCCAACACCTCAAAGAAAAGCTCTTTTCCACCCTTCATATCTGGATCATGAACTGTCTTACTACTGTAGCACAAATACAGATCTTTTTTCTCCAATACATGTAAGTTCAGGATTCTCAGTGCTCTTGTTCTGAGGTTACAGTGAAATCTATTTACCAAGCTGTGTTCCTGAAACAGGGCATCATAACAGTGGCATCAAACACAAAATGATACCCATGTGAAGACTCTCTACAGGAGTTAACTAAGTAATTTTTAGCCAAACAGCCTTTTTTTCCTTAATTTTTCCTTTTTCTAGATATAGCTTACCTGGAAAATTGTAAAGGATGTAAAGCATCCTGATTTTACACTTTGCTTTTTTTATTATTTGACTTTGACAAACACCAAGTGGCAAGATAAAACATTTTCTGCAGATGAAGGTATTTGAGGAAGCTGCCTAAAAATAGTAATGTTTAATGTATATAGTGAGTAAAAATAGTCACAAGAGTCAGCAGGTATTGAGCAGCTACAGAAAATCTCAGCCATAAGGAGCTGTTTATCACAGATACTTCTATCCTAAGACCTAAGAGTATTTAAAAAAAAAAAAATCACCACACAAAACACATGTTTTGGGGGGTTTGGTTTTTTTTTTTTTTTTTTTCGAGTTACTAATATACTTCAAGACACAAAGTGGGTGCAACAGATGAAACCACTACTGAAGGGGAAGGTGTGAAAAATAGAGCAAGAGAAGCAATTTTGTTGCTTCATTTCTTGGCCCCATACCTACAAAAATAAACGGCTTGTGGACAGCTAACCTCAGGTCAGCAAAGCTTCCACTATTAAGTAGTTCCAGCTGGTAGGGATTTCCCAATTCCCCACTTACAGGAGCTTCTCAAATTACTTGTTCAGATTCATGCAGATCTGGGATTCCAGACACAGATTTTAGAACAGCAACCAAAAAAATACTGCACCAAAAAATCCTAACTCAAGCTGTGAGTGAAATAATAACAGCAATACCTCCAGAAAACTACACGCTTCCTGTATGAAGCCTTCAGGTACGAGGTGCACACAAAGTATAGTCAAAATCTGAAGAAAAGTGAGAGCCAACCTTATTCTGTCAACATTGACCTATTTTGTTCAGGTCTAACAACTCAAAAAGCTACAAATTTGGTGAAACCTGGATTGTAAAACCATAACACTCCTCAATTACTTTTCGTTGGCCAGACAGGCAAACCTGTCATTTGACAACATGTAATGATCCAAGATAACAAACTTTATCACTCAGAGGTCATGAGAAAATGGCCGCAGGTACAGCTTGCTAACCTTCCCTAGGTAATTTTTCACAGTTATCATCCAAAAAGTGTAAAAGCATAAAAGACACATTATCTTTGAACTCCGTTTATTGTAACATGGGTGAGATTCCCTACAAAACCACTTACTAAGTAACTGTTGTGTGTTCTTCAACACAGAGAGTCAAATCAGTAAAATATCTTCCTGACAGTGCGTCAGGACCAAGACACCTCTTCTCTCAGAGACCAACACATTATTTATCATTCTGCTCTGACTTAGCTTTGCCTCCCACCCAGCATTAGCTCTAAAAGCACTTCCCTGCTTGGTTTCTTAACACAATATCTGAAGTTAAAACTAAGCCAGGAGTTTCAGAACTTGGTTCACATTTTCCCAATTGCCAAGAATCCACTGGAGTTTTGCTCTTACCTGTAAGTAGATGCTCGATCACAAAATTTTCACTTATGTTCATTGTCTTGTCAAATCAATCGAGCAGTTTCTGTGGGGGAGTTTGAAGAACAAATCAACTTAATTTCTCCATTCTCCTAATAAAGTGTTGTCTTCATAAAGTTTTCTACATTCATTGCAGGGACAAGCTCAAAGACTGGTTTCAGGCCTCCCTGGATTATCCTCTCAAGGATTTTGGTTTTTTCCATCCCTTTTAAATGAAATCAAAGTCTAGAGCACCGTGGTTTCAAATGAAGGATGCCCAGCTGCTCATGCGGAAATTCACAGCCAAATTAACATGCAAATCTTGACACTTTTGTTACCAAATTTGAACTCTGTACAGAATCAAGTTCTAATTTAGTATTGAAACCCATCATGCTGATTCTTACTTAAACTCAAGTCCATTGCACTGCTGAGAAAAGTTAACCCTTGTATTCCAAAGAGGTATTAAGAGGTAATAAGAACCAGGCATATGACACATCTTTTGGAACAAAATTACCACAAGCTGAAAAGAGCTTTCACCAGTTCATTACTGGCTCAAGTTAAACCAGGAAAGTGTTGGAGTGGTGTGTATTCAGTCTCCTAGAGAACTGGACAGCCACAGAACTCATTAATATTATTAGAGGAATCATAATTGCATCCCTCATGTGGATTAGCTGAGCAGTGTTGACATAAGACAGGAACAATTGCCATCCTGACACAGCCTCACTCTGCAGTCAGTTAAACGACTGGTCATGTGCAACACCAAGTTCTCACAAATCAATTTTTCAAACATGAACTGGGCAGGCTTGGCCTCTAATTGAACCATTTTAGTGGGTCAAGCTGGTGCAACAGAAAGTCCTTTGATTATTTATTTCATGTCCACCCACTGTTCCATCCTTCCTGACTTCGAGACAATTTTCAGGTTCCTGACCACCAGATTTCTGCTGGGGTTTTTTGGTTGGGTTTATCTTCTCCAGCAATTTGAGGAATGTTAGGAAGAACATAAATATTTCATTGTGTAATAATAGTATTATCAAAGTAACTTTGATTGCTTGAATTTATCACTGTTAGCAGAACTCCAGGATTTAAAACTTCATGCTGTTGCACAAATGATTATTCCTGGTTGTTTGTATGGCCCTTTACCCTCTTAGCTTGTGGCCTTCTTTACTTGATACCTCCCTACAGTCAATGTAAGCTCCTTCCCTCCTCCTTTGCATTTTAAAATCAGGTCTGACTTGCAATAGCAAGTTTGGCGTTTTTTTTTTTTTGAGAATACTTTCATTCATTCTCAAACACATTTTTGGGGTAGCCTACAAGTAATCCATCACCTGATTTCTACTTCATGCTCACAAAGATGATTTTTAGTTGTTTTTTATTTGGTTGTTCGAGGGTTTTTAACAGCTACATATCTTACACTCCCTCACACCTGCACAAACATACTAGTAAACAAAACCACAGCATTTTGTCTTCCAAAAGGACACTTATTATATATCCTAACCAAAAAATCATAATATATCATTTATCTTAGGAGACCTACTGACTTGCAGTGGAGTAAAAAAAACATAGTCAAAAAAAAAAAAAAACCCACCTAGGCATTATCTGAGCCAAAGCAGAATGGCAATCTGCATTTTTAAATCCTGCTGTAGCTGACCCCCAGGAGCTGCACTTGGTGCAAAGTAGTACAAACGGGATGAAATGGAAGAGTTTTACACACAGAGAGCAATCCTAAAACTGCTCACATGTACATGTAGGGGAAGAATATCTTTGCAGGCACAACCCCAAAAAACATACATTAAATCACTTAATCGAGGAGCAGATTGACCATCTTGCCTGTTTTCTGTTCACCTTTTAACCTTTTTATTTTATTGTTTTGCATAATGGATTCATTGAAATTCTTTGCTCATGTTTCATTTTTGAGTTGCTGATGAGTACAGATTACACTTAGATTTCTTCCTTATACCTGCAACTGCTTTTCTGTCAGCACTTTGCTCTGTACCTCCAGCTCGTTTCAGTTTAATCTTTTCCAAATACCCAGGTCCCTGTAAGAGGGTGTCTACATTAGCAGTTTAAAGCGTAACAAACTCGAGTATTTGGTGCAGTTAACTCCAAATTAACCACCCACTCTGCTAAGCAGAGATATGAGAAGCTCAGAATCGAGTGCTTGGGGCCAATGCTTTTCTTCCACCATCAGGAGAAAACTCAGTGTAAACACTGCCTGCTCCTCTGCAGCTCAGTGATTGCTTATAAACCTGAGTGAGGAGTATCTGGTAGTGCCTTGCACCCACTTCCTCAAGTATAAATGACTGCAGGAGGTATAGGGTAATACAGAAAGATAATTGATATTTTCTGTTTGTTTTTAAACTAAACTATTTTATGACCTTCTCTACAGCTACATAGTTTTAACCTCTTTGTTACACTGGTGTTTTCTGACTCTATCTCTTAGCATGAAAAAGATCTTTATCCCAACACTCCACTACACTCAAATTAGATGCAGAGGTGTGAAAAACAGAATCTTGGTGGAAAAGTAGCATCTTTTTTAAATGCAGTGACTAAAATATTCTATAATCTTAGAGCAGAAATAATTTTTATTTGCATTAGCTAGATAAACTGAATTACAAAGAAAATTATTCCTTAGGCAAGAGGTAAAAAAAAAAAAAAGATATCTTCAGATGTGACTTTTTTAATGCAGGTCTTAGTGGTCAACTCATAACAAGGTCATATGTTTGCTTCCCCCTAGTTGATACAGAATATTAAAGGCACAGCATATTCATTACCAAGTATATAAAGACTCTAGCTAATCATAAGGACCATAACACTGGAGCAAATAAAACCACTAGAAATATCTAAGAGCAGAGTAAAATTTGATTATAAATAGGAATTATCAGCCCCAGTTTGAACCTGTTTGTTAACAGGTTTAATCCATAAATGCTCAGGCAAACTTAGAAGTAAATATCTTTAATGACATCTCAACACAGAAGCTTAAAACCAAAATCGCTCTCTATTTGCATAGCCTGGATTTGCTTTTGTTTCCATGAGGAAGGGCTAACCAGGGCATCAGTAATTTCTCAGTTTCCAGAGCTACTTCCAGATTGGTTACACATAAGGATTTGTCCTTTCAAGAGATTTTTAGAAGAATACACAGTTTGTTCAACTCTTACTTGGCAACTCTACACATGCCAGAAGCAAGTGCAAATTCAGTTGTTAAAAATCCTTATACAGACTGGCAGGACTTTGTCAGATTGGTATTTTCACAGATACAGAGAATTATCCTCTGAGACTTAAATGACAATGGGAGGGGATATATATTTTTAGATACAGACAGTGCATGTGTAACAGCAGTGGGCATTTTCATCAATTAACAAAAGCTTTGGGTAAACCTTAGGTGAAACAGATAAAACCTCTGTCCACAAAGTAAGGGATTAAATTAGTCTGTAAATCACTTCTGATATTTAATATTCCATTTGTCATATTTGCTTTGGCTAAAGACTTGCAGTTTGAGCCATTTCTACTCTGCCTAAACAACCTGTCTAACTATACACTTATTTTATGACTTATTTTTCATTTGTCTGAAAAAGCAAGAATGCCCCCTTTTGACAATTCCATATATTTCCCCTATGAGGCCAGGAGAGGGAGCAGTAGCTTGTATTTTTCCCCAGGAAAATCAACACTCTGGACGCCGAGTATTGTATTCAGCTCCCCGCAGACAACGATCACATCCTTTGTTCATTATTTTTTTATAAAGATCGTGGAGAGATTTTTTTTTTTTGGGGGGGGGGCAGTGCAGAAAAAATTCACTTTGGGAGAAAAACATCTACCACAAGGAAGTTTCAGATGAGAACTACACACCATAAAAGCTAAATCTCTTACACCTCAATGGATGGAAAGCTGTGCAGGTGTCTGCACAGGTTAATCTGTGCAAGCTCTGTGCTCGCTTGCCCTGCTGAAAGTACAGCACAAATCCAGATCACCTGCAACCATGCAACTGAGCAGATGCTGGCCAAAACATGATATTAAGGTCAATTAAAAATAGACTCTGCTATTCTTCTGCCTCTAGTTATACAAATTGTAACAAAAAATGCAAAATACCTATTTCTCTAGATTCCCACCCAAAATATCAAGGCTTTTGTACTGATGCTGACAAAAAGCAAAGACAGTTTGAAAGCACTTCTGCTTCAAGTTCGTCTGCAGTGAAACCTGACACATTACATGAAATTCTTCCAAGATTCTGAAAAACTCACTACCTGATCTTAATCTAAATTCCAGTGTTAGAAGTCATTCTGAGCTCTCTAGCCAGAAAGTGGCAAATGACGTGGTCTTCCAAAAGATGACTCAGAGGAGGAAGAAAAAAAAAAAATGTACAAACAAAAAAACTTACTTGTGTATTTTCCAGCTCTTCCACAGGACTGTTATCTCAGCCTGAAAAACAAAAGGGAAAAATTCCACACATGAAATCATGCAATGTATCAAGTCAGGCATTTCCAAGAGAAACAAATAACCCAGTAGAAGGCAGCAGGCGGATAGCAGTTTAAGGTTTGTCTCGCCCACATCCCGGGCAGCAAAGCTGGAAGCAGCACAGCTGCACTCCCTTGCACCAGGGACTGTCTGCCCTGACCTCGGGGACTGTCCGGGGGACTGACAGGCTTAGAGAGAGAGCTGTTAGACACCTGCAGAGAGCAGTGCCAGCCTCAGCCTCTCACCGAGAGTCAGCACTGACTTAAGAGTGCTGCATTATCAGTCTTGGTTGATATCAATGTTTTTTTCTGTAGTTCAAGCAAGAGGCACTTCCCCACACCTGTGTGATCCTGGAAAACAGAGATGAGCACATTCTTCTTGGTCCCCACCCTATATAATAACCATTAGCGGAAATGGTAGCCTGTTTCTCTCAGAGAGAAACGTGCTTATGGTATTTAATTAACAATGCACAACAGTCATGACAACTGCAAGATATCTTATTCAGCTGAAAAAGCACAAGTGTTAAGCCAGCAGCATGGAATGACAATTGAAATTACACCATGGAGAGAAATCACAGGTCTCATCTGGAAGAAAAATTTTTACCTGATCCAATAAGAAGTTAAAAAAAAAAATTTAAAACAAAGTTACCTCACAGCTGTCAAAGTAAGAATATCAAAAATCCTGCTGCATACTCCGGAAAAATAGAAGTGTCTGTTTTGTGAAAGAAAGATGCTTTTTGCATCAGTGAAAAATAATTTGACTGATTTCAAATTTCGCACCATTGGTTGAGTTTCCTCTAATAGCAGTGAGTTACTGGGTTTAAAGTGCTTACTAGGGTCACCATGGCTTGTTACAATCCAGATACCACATTTTCTAAGACCTGCATGGATATTTAGCAACATATCTCCTATTAAAGCTAAATCATCTTAAATAAAAGAATCATTGTGTGTCTAACTACCCCTGCAGCTCCTTGAGAAATTTTAAGAAACTACATTCATCTTATATTCTCTTTGGTGAAGTGGTGGAAAAAGGACTCATTCTCAAGCAATACTGCTGGCAAACTAAGTTTTGCATTGGATCAGTGGTATTCACCAATGGCAGGGTCCTTACCCATGTAAAAATTGCAGTTTTCACAGTGGTGCTTGAGGTGGCTGCAATTAAACTATGCAAACCTGATTACATGTGCAGATTGTCCCCAGCTCTTCCTTTTTCAGTGACAAGATCTACAAAATCAGCAACCTGAAGAATCGGAACCTGTTTGTATATACTATTTAGGAGCAGCTGCTCTGAATACCTGGTGATTTGTCACTTGTTATTTACTTCAGTGTGATATGACTTAGCACACACTGATATTTTTAAACTCTGTTTTGCTCCCTGGATTCCTTCTAAGATTCTGAAGCATGTTACCTACACGAGGAAGTGTTCCAAAACAAAGATCATCTTACAACAAAAGCCAAAAGAACTGTCAAGGAAGTCTTTCTCATTGCTCCATCTGTTGCTTTTCCTTCCCATTTAACAACAGCTACGACAGCTAAAAGCAAAGCAACAAGTTTCATATCAGAATTGGAAGAACTAGTTCAGGTTCAGGATGGAGCCCTTCCACCTGAATTTGGCTCCATAACAAATTCTGTTCAAATCTTAGTAGGGTGCTCACTTTCTTAGTGACTTGCACACTTATCTTTAAAATTAGAGATTTAAAGCAGCCTTTCATTTTCCTTGTATCATACAGATTTTAATTGTCTCCATAGCAGTAAGTATTGTTTCCACTGCTGTTTAGTCTTACCAAAAGTTTTGTGTTCTTCTTTAAGTGCAAAAAGAAGTACAGTTGGGTTTGATTCCAATTTTATAAAACAGGGCTGAGGGCAGAGAATCATTTTCTGGAAGATTCAGAAAATCAATTTACACTGCTTCAGCCTTTTTCGCTCAACTCCAAGGACATTCACCACTACATTCCTCTGACCACCTTTTTCATTATTAAGCAGCTTCATAAGGATATTACTCTGATTTAGAGAATGTTTTACTGGAAGCAAGTTCCAAAGAGCCTCTTTCCTACTACATTCAATGTGTTAAGCATTCACTATCAGCTCTGGGATTTACCAAGAACTTGGCAAAGTCTGTTCTCATTCTCCATCAAAGATTAGAAAATTTAAGTGTTTCTATAGTTACAAAGCACTAGTTTCTGGAAGGCCCTTTATCAAGAATGAACTCTGCCTCACTGAAATGAGATTTTCCTTACTGTTATTTTAAAAATTCTCAAGATCACCTAGCCAGTACTAAAGGGATTCCACTAGTGGCTATGCAACCAGCTTTTGCTATGCTCTGGTTCTCTCCCAGGAAACTGAAGGCTTTTATCTGTTACCAGCTAAGAAATATCCACTAGACTGAAAATCCACAGTATACTTTTTGGAAAGCTGCAGGACTGAAGGTAAAAGCTGAGCAGCACTGAGGTTTCTTTTCTAATCTGTTTCAAGTTCTGCACACTTGGATGCTGTTAATTATAGTACAGTATGAAACTAGCAGCATGAAAATCTATTTATTCTCAGTCTTAGTAGTTGAATGTAATTAATACTTTTATCTTCCTACGTGCTTCATTGATGGGGCACATGAAAGGATAAATGAAATGATTCCACATGTAGTTTAAAGAAAAAAAAAATCAATTTATAAAGCTACAGTCCCAGGAAAGCGGTAGGGCAGTCTATGCATGTCTCTTGCTTAGCAAAAAATACAGATTTCTACATGAGCA
>WEKY01013848.1:75720-108414 GCA_013390045.1 Picathartes gymnocephalus | reverse complement strand
AGGGAGAAGGTAGAGGGAGGGGGGGGGGGGGGTGGAAATCCTGGGTGACTACAAGCTCTGTGTGTAGTTGCATACAGATACTTAAAGAGAGGAAAATCTCTTTTAAGAGAGGGAGTAAAGGCAACAATTAGAAATAGGGAGCTGTGTAATAAGGTGTCTTTTTTAAAATCAAGTGGTGAAGCTGGCCTTGGAGTATTTCCTAATCTTGTTCCAGCCTGAATGGGTCAGGTACCTTAAATAGGTACAAACATCTCTTGTCTAACCCAGCTGATCTTTGAAGTTGTCCTTTTGTGAAGGAAGAAAATATCCATCTTAAATAATGGCACAATTAATCCCTTGAGCCTTAGGGTCTGGGTTTGGCCCCTGATGAGTATGATGAGACCTTTTGGGGTGTCTCCTCCCCCTTTTGCTACTGGTGTTTCTGTAGAGACCCTTGATGCATTAAGCACCATTCTTACCTGCTGTCCCACTCCTTTCTGGAGCTGGTAATGCAAAATAAGGTGCTTTTTCTCCATTTTCCCCTTTCTAAAACAAGGGGTTTATATAATAATATACTGAATTTATTGCATCAACTCTGTTTAACAGACTTATATATGCCTTTACAATCAACTCTAATGCCCTTCCGGAATCAGTAGAAACCTAATAAAAACATTTAATTAAAAGAAGTTAAATTCTCTTGTTGGGTGCTAGCAGGAAACTGTTGGGAGTATCCTTAAATTGAAACTGAAATGTCCAAAATTTCTGCTGTCTGTAGGGTTGTCCTTTTTGGGTTTCAAACCTTTTCATTTCCCAGTGATTTGTACTGATGGGCTGGAGCAATGCAAATAAATTGTGTTAAAGGGGCAGCAATTTGGATAATTTCTTAGATCCATAAATGCTTTTTTTACAAAAAAAGTAGTTGTGACTTCTAAGTGAAGTCAAGTCATCTAAAAATGATAAGCAAGATTATTTTTTCATTTCTGTTATCATTGGGTAAAAGAACAGAAATGGATTTGTAAGGTGTTATGTAAAGGGTGTTTTCCAATAAGATTTTTTTCTTTTATGTACTCATTCCTTTATTTTCTCCCAGTACTTCCAGGCAGCAGAACCAGCCTCAAGGGCACTATGGACTTACCTCTCCAATTAGCTTGGCTCCTCCTAGTGATAAAGACCACATTCACACTCAGAAGCTGATTGAAGCAATGAAGCCATTTGGGGTGTTTGAGGATCAGGAAGAACTCTATCACAGGTATAACAAGACTAAAATTTGTTAACTGTTTGGTTTGGTTTTGTTTTTTTTTTAAGCCAACTTAGTGTGAGTTTTCTTTACAGGACAACTGTTCTTGGTAAACTGAATAACTTTGTCAGAGAATGGATTTCAGAACTTGCTGAGAGCAAGGTAAGAAGTTTTTTTGTTTTTATCAAAACAGCTGAAGCCTTTTGATAAAAAGACTGTGCTGCTGGGATCTATGCTAAAGTTCAGCTTTTAACTTCTTAAATATCAAGCAGAGCTGTAGTAACTGCCTCTGAAAAAAGTTGTAGAAGATACTTCAAGATCAAAATCTCAGAATCTTTGGGGAACTGAATAAATTCCTGCATTGGCTGAATCAGTTGACTTGAAGCTGTTAACACAGCCAAAACAAGGCATTGTGGATGAGAAGGATGGTAAAATTGGCACTAATCTTGCCCCAAACAACCTACAGCACTCAGTCTAGTTTGAAATTATGACTGTAGACGTGCCTTTTGAATGGCTCTTAAGTTGTGTTAATTTATGTGCCTCTGCTGCAGGGAAGGCTAATAATAAGTCTTAATTTGTATAAATTAATAAAAGTACTGCTACATCACTATAGTCTTTTTTTGGAGTTGTAAGCTCAACTTATTTCAGAAAAGCAGAATCAACCTAGTAAACTAAAATGTATGGGAGTGAGAAGACATTGTTTATGCAGGCTGTTACAGTTTTGCTAAATAGCTTACAGGACAATGTGCATCTTAAACTCTCTCTTCTACCCACAGAATCTTCCCCCTTCAATAACAGAACAAGTTGGCGGCAAAATATTTACATTTGGTTCCTACAGACTTGGAGTGCACACCAAAGGTAGTACTTTCAGTGCCTGGTCATAGTTCTGATGTTGGGAAGTGACTTCCAACAGTAACAGGGGAAATGGCATCTCTTTGCAGGTTCTGACATAGATGCCCTTTGTGTTGCTCCCAGTCATGTGGAAAGATCAGATTTTTTTCAGTCATTCTTTGAAAAACTGAGGAATCAAGAGGAAGTAAAAAACCTAAGAGTGAGTAACCTCTCTGCTTCATAGGTTGTGTAAATTTTACAATAAGAGTATTAATGTTAAAGACTTGCATTGGTAGTGAATGTCTTACAATCCAAAAGTAAGTCATTTCTGAGAACCTTCTAAAATACTGGTTTATGCAGCATGAAAATGTTGATGTCCAGCTCTTGGCTGGTTTCCCCAGGGACTGCATCATGTAAGAGTTCTTGTGATCCCTCTCCCCTCCCTGTGTTTTGGGAATGAGTCAGCTGTATCAAAAAGCAAGGTTGTCCCTGGAAGCTGTGTTTTCACCTTGCATATAGAAAGGGCTTACAGCCACTTACGGTGGGGGGGTTGGTTGTGCACTGTTTGTTACAATGCATGATCAGCCTCTGAATCTCTTGCCTAAATAACATCTTTTAATAAAATCTAGTATTGGTACCATAGTAGTGCTATCCTGCCTGAGAGTTACTAGCATTTTTTGTGTTTGGAAGGAACTCAGTCTTTACACTGAGTAGTTCAGTGTAAATTCTGTATTTTATCTTAGTATAGGAAAAACTTCAAAGTAGCAAAAGGATACCTTATTACTGATCTCCTCCCCTTCACAGGCCATTGAGGATGCATATGTACCAGTTATCAAATTTGAGTTTGATGGCATTGAGGTAAGAATTTTAATTTTTATTTGGGTTTTTTTCCCCTTTAAGTGAGAATTTTTTTCTTGCTGTGGAGTAGGATAACTTTTTCAGGGCCTTATGATCATGCTGTTTTATAAGGTTATTGGTACATTGCAGCATATTTAGGAAACTGTAATTAAAGAGCCTGACCACAACCTATCCCAGAAGAAGTAAAATGGCATGTTCTAGGAAAATAAGCCCCTAGCTATGTGGGAACATAGGGACATCGTTTTTTAAAGCAGTGCTGCAGACCAGGGTAGCCTGCTTGGATAGCAGTTATCTCCCAAGGATGTGCAGAGTGGGAGTAGAGGCAGTGTCCTTGAAACTCCCCTGAGCTCTGACAGGATCTCCCTTTCTGCAGGGGGTGTTTGTGTTGTGGTTCCTTGCACGAATCACCTGATGTTTTGTTTTTGATTTGTTTTGTTGTAAATCAAAAATTAAATACTTATGAGACGAACAACATGGAAAATGAAAATAAAAGTACTCATTTGACTCCTGCCTCAGTTTGTCAGCTGCAGGAATCCTATCTGGAATACATTTCACGTAGAGAATAAATACCCACTTGCTGTAATACCTAAGCAAGTTACTGCTTGGTTTTATCATGAAAACACTTACTCAAAGACCCTTGTGGCCTTTATCTGCTACACATTCACAAAATAATTTGCTTGCCTCAGGCTATATTAAAAACCAGATGCTTAAGGCCTTACAGCATAAAGAAAACGCTTTCTCATTTGCTGAAGTATAGCTGAGGTGATTTGAATTTGTCTTAATTTTATGGTTAATTTAAAGTTTCCCTTTAATAGGATTTCTAATTTTAGAGTAATCTTTCCAACTTCTTTTGAAAGTTGGAAAGATTTCCTTCCTTTCCGTATCTTAAAAAAAAAAAGTGGTTTTGTAAACAAATAGGGAACTTCAGAGCAATTTTCTTGTTTTCTAGCAAATAAATATTTATCTGTGTTCTCGTAATTCTAAATACAAATGTTAGCCACTCCTTTTAGAGAAGAATGAACTGAGTGTCCCTCACTAGTGTCCTGTTTGCAAACAGTGCTGCATTGTAAGTCATGGTTGAAACTTTTTTCTCTTGAAGATTGACCTTGTGTTTGCAAAGCTGTCTTTGCCCACGGTTTCCGATGATCTTGATCTCAGGGATGACTCGTGCCTCAAAAGCTTGGATATAAGATGCATACGGAGCTTAAATGGTGAGCGTGTTCTGCACACCTCTAAAAAGACATTGAAATTGGCATGGAATGCACATTACACAACCCACATTTCTGTACAAAATGCTGAAACTGATCTCCGGTGTGCTTGAGTTCTGAGGAGGCAACCAGTGGGCCTAAATTTAGGTATTTCAAGGAGTTGTGTGTTTACCTAGACTTGTGTTTCATGTTTGTTTGATTAGTTTGTGAGCAGTGCTCCAGCTTGCCCCAGAAAATCAGATGACTAAGTAGGGCACTCGATAAGAATGTATGAATGATAAAGAAGGTAGTTCATAAAAAAAAGTAATTAAAATACCTGAAGTCTGACTTGCTCACTGTTTAACACCAATTGGTTTAATGGTTCCTGGCTGTCAAAAAAAAACCTGGCTTTTGGAGTCACTGAACATTTAGAGTTGGAAGGGACATTGGAGATCATCCAGTCCAACCCCCAGCTAAGGCAGGGTCATCTGGAGCAGCTGACCCAGGAATGTGTCCAGGTGGGTTTGGAATCCCTCCAGACAGGGAGATTTTACAACCTCCCATGGCAACCTGTTCCGGTGTTCTGCCACCCTTCAGAGTAAAGTTCTTCTTCATGCTGAGGTGGAGCTTCTTGTGTTTTAGTTTATGGCCAAAACATCCTGTAGAGAAGCTTTATTTAAAAGCTGTTAGTTGAAGTCTAAACTGTGAAAAAGCTGTTGAGGGCACCAGTTACCTCAAATGGTGCTGAGTGTTACGTGTAATCTGTAATTTAACACAAAGCAAGTAATGCAAACGTTTTCCTAGACTTGAACCGTAAGATGTAGATCCTGTGTAGGAACACCTGACTTGTACCTGTTTCTGGGACTTGTGTGCTTCACCTTTTGTCTCGCAGGCAGCAGGGTTACAGATGAAATACTGCGCCTGGTGCCCAATCTGGAGAACTTCCGGCTCACGCTCCGTGCAGTTAAACTGTGGGCAAAACGTGAGTGATGGGCTGGTTTGTGATCTTTAAACTTTTCAGAGGCATCTCATGCTCATTGTTGGATGTACCTCAGCTTTGGATTGCTATTTAAATGATAGCTGTTACATTAAAACCCTCTTAGCTTAGGTTCGTGGTCTGTCCATGTGGTAAATTCCTTGTGGTTTTTAGTGGGGTTGGAGTTTGGAGAAGAGGGGAGTGCTTATGAGACACTGCTGCATTGTTTATCTGGAGCCTGACTACAAATGATAAAAATTCCCAATTAAGTGCAAAAGGAATAAGAAAATATCATTTGTCCATGTTGCTAGAGCAAGAACTAGAAGAATGGCAGAAGTTTTCTCTTGAGAGGGATTGAAGTGAAGCAGGAGGTGTAGCAGCACAAGCAAGTTTCGCAGTAGCAATATTTTGGGAAGTGGTGGTGTACTAATTCTTTCTCTCATCCCCGTAAGGACCAGCAATTTTGGCCTCACTGCACTGCAAAAATGAATGACATTGAGGCTGAAGTACATTAAGTATTCTATAGATTGTGCAGCTGGTGCTGTAAATTTGAAAGACCATAGACCAACTGCATGGTATCCATTCTAGGACGTGGTGTTTACTCCAACATCATGGGATTTCTTGGTGGAGTCTCCTGGGCAATGCTGGTAGCAAGAATATGTCAACTCTACCCAAATGCTTTGGCCTCTACTCTTGTTAACAAGTTCTTCCTGATTTTTTCAAAGTGGTAAGAGCTGTTTGTTTTAATTTGCCTAAAGATGTAACACTTGTAGATATTTATATCAAGATGTACCTTGACAACATCCTGAGCAGCCCTGAATTGCAGAGCTTAAAATGGACACTTAATTACTGTTTTTCCTTCTATAGGGATTGGCCAAAGCCAGTATTGCTGAAACGACTTGAAGAGAGCTTTCTTAATTTACCAGTCTGGGACCCTAGGGTAGGTAGCCATTGAATTCAGAAGCCTTAAAACTTTCTTCAGACCTAAACTGGTGCTAAACAAAGCTGCTGTAACCTCGTAGGTGAACCCATCAGACCGGTACCATGTGATGCCCATCATCACCCCAGCCTATCCACAGCAGAACTCCACATACAATGTGTCTGTATCAACACGAGCAGTCATGGTAGAGGAGTTCCAACGTGGTAAAGTACATTCTGTGCCTATTAACTGCTTAAACAGTGTAGTTCTTGCTCTGTGCAACCATGTTACCTGAATTAGTTTTGTTCAGTGAGGTGTTCTAGGTATAAGATTTCTTTGGGAAATATACCCGTTGCAGTCAATAAGGGACCAGTTTTCCAATAAGCTGTGGTAGATCTCCATTGTGTTAAGGGAATTCTTGCTTTTTGTTCTGTCAGTCACTGTTACAATCTTCTAGTTTGTCACGGCAATCTTTAAAAAGTAGTAATAACATTTTCCACCATATTTGTAGGTCTCGAAGTTACAGATGAGATTCTCAAAGGAAAATCAGACTGGTCAAAGCTCTTTGAACCACTGAACTTCTTTCAGAAGTACAAGTATGTATAAATTTGTTGTCTGAACTTGAAGTTATTTACTTAGTGGTTAGCATAATGAGTTTTAACTTGGGGTCTAAATAGAAAACTGTATTGATGTGTTTCAGTTTGGGACTTCTTAAGGAAACTGGAATTAGTCATATAAGTTGTGGTATGTATTACCATAGGGAAGATAGGAAAAACTGTCTTATGCTACTCACACCATTTTTCATACCAAAAAAACCCCCACATCTGATATTTAGAATGTAGAATGAAGTCTTGAGTTAGTGTACTAATTTTCCTTTTTTTTTTTTTTCTAGACATTACATTGTGCTGACTGCCAGTGCCTTTACAGAAGAGCATCACTTGAACTGGTAGGCCCTGCTTTAGGTTTGGGTCCAGTGCAAAACTGAAACTCAAGTCAATGTTGCACCACATTTTTTTTTTAATTGTCTTAACAAATAAAGTCTGTAACTGTGCAACTAGGTGTGGAATGCACCCCCTTCCCTCCCTGCTTTGAAGACCACTGTTCTAGAGCCTTAGACTCTTAGACTCTAGGGCCTTAGACTTATTTTCATAATGAGTTTTACTCTAATATTCAAGGACTGGATTGCACTCAGTGCTAGACTGCACTGGTGTGTAGTTAGCCTATTCCAGACCTACTTTTCTTCAATGAAATGCCAATAATTACTTATTTAACCTATGTGAATGTGCTGTGTCACTGTGAATTTTGAAATAAGGGAAAATGGTGAGGAATCAAGGCACTGTAGTGTGTTTATTGACTTTCCAGTGGGTTTCTTTGTTAAGAAATTAGTATTTACTTGCTTTGCTCAAGTAAGGAAGCAAAACACCTCTCTGTAGCAGATACCCATTCTGGAGGCACCTTAGTTTTACTTCAGAGTTTGGCTTGTGCTTTAACTTAGATAATTCTTGTGCCATCTCTAAAAGATGGCTTAATGTTTAAAAATAGTTTTAATAGGTGATACCTTTTATCTGAACTTTCTAATATATTCACCTAAAAATCTTGTCAGTTACAGCCTGGTATCAGTCACAGTTGTGACAAGGTATACAACAAAGTGTATGGGCAGAGGGCCAAATAATTTTTAATGTGAAATGTTCTTGAGTGAGCAAAGCTTATTGTACTTCACAATAAAGACAAGGAAAATTCTCTCTGTGCTAAGAGCTGATGTTTTTTCAGTGACAGAAAGAGAGGCAAATTTTCCAGTTTTGCAGCCTTGGAAAATGATAAGCAGAGGATAAACTTGCTTCAATTTATTATAAGAAAGTTTAGCTCACCAATTGTTGAGTGGCTTTGGGAATAGATAACATCTCTGTTATTCATCAACATAAGATGCTTTTGAAAAACATACAGATTTCTGACTGCTTTTAAAGTTAGCAGAGTTTTAGGTAGAAGGATGAAATGCCAGCACTTTATTGGAATTAAAGCTCTCGTGGTCATAATTAATTTCTTAGGGAAGTTTCTCATGGGACCATTGACTAGATCATTTGTTTAACTCTATTTTTCCATTTTCACTGATCAGTCTGCAGGAAGAATTGCATCTTTGCTTGGGTGTAACTGAACAGTTGTGCTTGAGCCTTTTCAAAACCACTCTTCTCCTTGTGGCAACAGTTTTGCTGCACCCCAGAGGTGCTGGGATCTGTTCCTTGTTATTTTCATCATAGGTTACAGATGGAAGTGTTGTATCTGAACTGTTCAGAGTACATGTATAACTCACTTGTCTCTGTCTTTACAAACAAAAGCACAAATGTCACTGGAAACATCTCAAATTACAGTGTGCATGTGACAGAGATCTAGTGTCTGCTCAGCTGTATGAGACTTGGTATTTATTGATTGGTTAACACTTACAAAAAGACATCTAACTGATGTGCTGGATACATTTAAAAATAAATAAAATACCTCTTGTTCTTACTAGGATTGGCCTCGTGGAGTCTAAAATCCGTGTGCTGGTTGGAAACTTGGAAAGGAATGAATTTATAACTATTGCACATGTGCAGCCACAGTCTTTCCCTGGCAACGAAGTTCTCTATAAACAGTGAGTTTTGTTACTTTTCTGAAGTACAGTTTGGCCAATGTCTATCTTCATTCCCCTCAGCTCAAGGGTGAGAGATGTTCAGTATGTTTCTGGCAGGGTCTTGAGCACATAACATCTTTTTAAAAGAAGGGAGAAGTGCTCTGACAACTTAAGTCTGGACTGACTCTAAACTAAACAACTAAAATGTACCAGAATCCAAATGACTGGTGTCTTATACCTTGCTCAGGTTTGTGAATCTGTCTTTTTTTTTTTTTTTTTAAGGAGTGGATATGTATCGATGTGGTTTCTTGGGCTTGTATTTAAGAAAGCAGAAAGTGCAGTAAAGACAAATGTTGATCTAACACATGGGATACAGTCATTCACAGATACAGGTAAGGCTCTGTTTTTGCTCTAGACTTGTAGGGTGTAATTCTTTTTATTCCAGTGCAAGTTGCTTCACAAAGTAAATTGTTCTTCCCTCTGTTATTAGATATCCCTGTAGATAGCAACCTACGAAAGATTAGCTTGAAAAACAGCTTGTGTTGACATTTTGTCAAAGTAAGGCCATCTTGAAACAAAAGTGTGTTACAGTCGTAGACCATGTAAGCTATGTGAAATAACAGTTCTCACAAAACTGCATTTTCTGTAGGGGACAGTCAGCTGTGAAGCCAGGAGATGCCCATTTGCTGGGGTAGCTATATGTGTCAAACAGTAGTCAGCTGCTGAACTTTGAAAGTGGGAACTGACTGTGTCAGCCTCTGGAAAGAGTTGTTGATGGTATTTGTCCAAGACAGTTTGTGTATAATATGATCCCAGAACTGTGAAAGTCACTGGCTTGTCACATGGTAATTACATGCAGTCTTGCATGTAAATATTCATGTTTTATATTCTGCTACTACTTTTGATAGATGTGACATAAATCAATATTGTAAATGTTATTAGATAATGCTAGAATTATAAGGAAACCAGGCTATTCTTTTGAAGTGACAAGTGTGTTTGGACAAAAAGTTCTAAACAGTGAAGTCCTCTAAATGTTTGTTGGAGTTTATGCATAGTACCAGCATGAGTTGTGTGTTGTCTTGCTCAGACAACAAGTGACTGAGTAAAAGCAGTAAAACCTGACCTTGTTCTTAGCTCATGCTTGGGATATGAGAAAAGCACAGAAAAATGCATCAAAACTCTTGTCTAAGTTTCAAGCCAGGTGGGGTGATTTCCTCAGACTTGCACTGTTATCTGTACTTGCACATTACATCCAGTGGCACTACATTTCAATGGCAAATGTGCATGATGTTAATGAGATTTACATGCTGCTAAGAGGCCAGGACTGATGGTAAATCCTTTATGCACAAACATTGTTAGTATGGCTGTGTGCTCTTACTTTAGTGAAGCACAGCCTATGATGTGTGTTGGATGTAGGGTGTGAATCCATAGAGAATTGGACAGAAAAGCTGTTTCTTGAGAGGTGTGAAATCCTTTGGCACATGTAGAGATGACCAGTAGTTCTGTGCCAGAGAGCTGTTATCATGTGCCTTGACTCTGAGAGAATAATTTTAGAGGGCAAAGATTAATTTCAAGTTGATGAGCTCAAGAATAGAAGGCTCAGCTAGTTTGGCTTTTGTTCAGTGAGCTTTATTTCCCTTTTACATACAAACTATTGAATTTCTTTTGAAGGAACTGTCCATATTGGTGTGAGTATTCATGTCTGCGCTTTTATTTCACTTCTGGTCTCCTGTAGAAAGCCTTTGAGTTGCATGTCCTTGCTTTGATTCCCACTCTATATGTCAGTAAGCTGACTTTCTAGTTACACTCAGGCCCAGTCAGATAAGCTTATCTAAGTGTGACTTAACTCTGTCATAGCTGTTGTGCTGTTACAGCATTTGTCAGTTGCATAAAAGGCTGTTTGCAGGCAGTTGAGAAAAACCTGTTTAAATTGTAATGAGTCTGTTAAGTCAGATGTCCCTAAAATCCAGTCTTGCTTCCTCAAACAGGTAGAACTTATAAATGCGTGTTTGAACTCAAATTCAGCATTTTGTGTTCTCTTAGGCTGGGAACTCTTCATTTGGGCTGGGCAGACACATTTCTAAAGAAACCATATGTAACCTTGAGAAAGTACTAATGCAAACATCCCCACTGAGCTACAACGCTGTGTTTGATGTCAGTTTACAGGCAGGCCAGTGCTCTCAACATCCTAAAGGAAGGTATGAAGATTGAGGCAACTTATGTGAAGAGAAAGCAACTCCATTATTTTTTGCCAGCAGGAACCTTACAGAAAAGAAAGAAGGTATAATAAAAATGCAGCGCTTCTGCTAATTTTTAATAAAAGCTTTAATAATTACTTGAAGACTTTATTTTTTAACTGTCGTTTCAGCAAAGGGTGTCAGATATTAGTCAAAATAATAGTGGACTTCAGTGCAAAAGGTCTTCTTTAGGTGAAAGCTGTTCGGATGGTTCCAAAGACAGAGATTCCAGAACACCCTCTAATTCCTCTTCGTTAAGTAAGATATCTAAGTTGGACATCTCTACAGCAGAGACAGAAAGGTTAGTGCCATAACCTTGGAACTGTGGAGAAGCTGCTTTTAACTGACTCACAATGTAAATGAGGTCTAGGATTTCCTGTTTGGATCTATGTGGATCATAAGCATGTGGAGGGCTCTAAGAGCTTCAGGAACAAAGCTGGAATCTCCATTGAGCACATGGTAGGAGACCAGGTTGAAGGAATCCTTGAAAAAACTAAATGGTGTCCATGAACACATAGGAATGAAGAACTTGACACCAGGGAAATTATTTAGTCTTCAGTGTAAATCTTCACAGGTTAGTGTGTAACTTGAAGCTGGGCTATTTTATGTGCAGGTAACTGTCCTTTCTAACAAAAAGCACTGTTGATGCCAAGTAGATTAAGTTCTAATGACATACTGATCTTGGTCACAGCAACACTAGAGCTGCTGCTGACTTAGTGGAGTGGTATGAGAACTCAGGCAGTAAAAGTGTCTGTCACTTCCTGGGAAGTCTGTTTATCCCTAAGCAACTCCCTAAGCACAAGAAGAATATGTAATCTTGAGAGTAATTGCCCAATCCTACCAAATGTGATACCTGCTCTGTTCAGACTGAGACTGTAGGAGTCACATGATAAAAAACCTAAACCAAAAATAGTGTGCACATCTGGGTAGAGCAGAACAATGGTTCAAAGCAGCGCAGTGTGCTGGGTAGACTAATCTGGGAAAATATATCAGTACATAAAAACTCAGGAAAGAAAATACTTCAGTTTAAATCTGCAGTCTGAAATTCAGCAAAATGATGGTCTGGTGCTACATTGCCTGGGAGGTTGTGTTGTTTAATAGAGCTCTGGCAACGAGCCAAGGAGGTTGATATTTGTCTTGCATGCACTTTGTGGAAATGACATATACAGTATTTTACAAACCAGCATTTTATAACTCCAGTGTTTGACTTTTATAGAAATGTTGAATGTCAGAGTTGTAGTGGTGCCAACAGTGTAGCTGAGCCATCAACGTCTAAGGGACTTTGCATTCCTGTGACTGATCCAAGTATGTATTTGAAGTGGTAGGTGGAGTGTAGTGTTTAATTTGTTGGCCAGACTCTAAAAGCCAGGTGTCTCCTACAGAAATGGAGGCTACGGTTGCACTAAGAACATCAGGACCTCCACTTGGTTGCACCATTCCAGGATATAACACAGTTTGTCAACTCAGAACGTGTTTTGTGCAAGGACACCATAAATTAAGTGGGACTCTAATCACGGATCCTAAGAGTGCTTCACCTAAGCAGCATTATTCACCAGCCTCTAAAGTATCTCGTCCACCTACATCAGGAGACTGCCCCCAAAAGGCCATAGATGGAGAAAAGGCAAGAAGGGGGGGCTAAGCCAAGGAGGGTTTGAAGTAGTGTTAATTACTGCTGTAGAACAAATGAAATAACTGAAAATAAATACATTTATACATCTCCAAAGGATTTGGGAATCTAATTTGAAGCATATCTAGTTGTGCTAGAATGTAGATGTGTGAAATTGTAATGAATATAATGTATAACTATTAACATATTTTCAGGATCTGGCACTTAACTGGCTGCTTCTCATCTGGTGCCAAGGTCTCTAAATACTACTGTACTTATCTGTCACTGCAGTGACCAATTGCTGAATGAACTGTCTTGTCTGGAAGCAGTTCTTCATTCAGAAAAAAGATTATCTCCAAATGAAGATAGGAATCTTAGAACTTTAAAAGTATGAGCTAATCTGTTTCTGGCAGATGCTTTTTGAATGCCTCTTGATAGTTCTGCTGCTTTAGAAATCAGCAGCCTACTCAATAGGTCATTACTTCTGAAATGATAGTGTGGAGTTGCTCGTTGAATCTTGGTTTGTGGAACTTTCAGATTAATATATAATTGGTTCTACTGCTATATGTAAATATCATTAAATAGCTGTTCTTGGAGCTTGACCTGTGATTTGAGGCACAAGCAAAGAACAACCAGAAGAAGAACCCTCAGTTTTGACACTTTTAAAGAATCCCCTTGTAGAACTGTTATCTAGTACTGAATATTGCAAGTACAGATTTCAAGGTTTGGGTAGTAGGACTTTTTCAGAGGCTTGAAATTCTGGTGGGGTAATGGTGGACTTGTATAAATATTCTTTTAAGAATGGCCACTAATACATTTGATGTGTTGACTGGAAGCTGTACCCAAATAAGAGAATTTTAGCATAGCAATTATTTTGAGTCTGTGTATTTTGTTCCTCCAGCTAAACATGTGGGACTCCGATTTCACAGAAAGCGGGTACCCTCAAGATGGGAGGAAGAGAGCTACAAAAAATGTAATTTTTAAGTGATTTTACTCAGTGGACTAAGTGAAAAGCTCAACAGTGTAGTGCCTAGACTGCCTCACGTAAATACTCTGCATTTTTACTGATGGAAACAAAAATACACTTTTTAGTTTAGCTTATTTCGGTCTTCATTCCCCAAATTTGACACTTGTATGACCTGTTTTTTAAATGTTACCATTAGATGATTTAGTAGTGTCTAATTCCTTGCCTTGCTTGAAATAATATTTAATTTTTTTTTAAACTATTTGATTCACTGATGTAAATTACAACTGCTATAAAGACTAAAGCATTTGGCCTCTCAAAGGGAAGATAAAGAGCTTTGCTATTCTTGTAGCTTGTTACTGAGGCATAAACTCTTGAGGGCACACCCTCAAATCAAGATGAGATCTTGCTGGTGAAGGTTGAAATACCTGAACCACTGTCTGTGTGGTTTTAGGGCTTCAGGATACCTAAACCCACCTGCCACGGGGTGGAGGTTGTTAATGCATGTATGATTTTAAGGTATCCTAGCTGCCAGAACTTGCTGCCTCAGTCAGGAACCTGGCAATACTGCCTAACAAATTCCTTCTGGCTTTTTTAGGGTGTCCTTGATGGAAAATCCATGCAGATTCCAGTGATCACATCAAGATCACAGGTATTTATTGTGCTTTTGTATTCACAAGTAAAGCAGAGCTAGCATTTTCATTTTACGTACACAGATTTATGTGCCACTAAACTTGGTGGTTTGAGGATTAGTAAGGTTTTGCCTGTTGTGCTTCCAACAAATTCAGTAACTCAACAATGACCTTCACAAAAGTGAAGCTGAAGTTTCCAAGTGTTGAACTTGAAAAACTACGTTTCTGTGCCCTCAGACATTGAGTTTGTGTCCTGGTTTGGTTTTCTTACGCTGTTATCAGTACTCGTATACTGATTTCTGTGATGAGACATGGAAGCTTTGAAGTCTATAGGTGACTTTAACTGCTCTGTGTCATGTAAAATGTTGTGAAATTGAGGGCTATAAGGCTGGAAGTGATCCAGACAGTAGAGACTCTGTTTTCCTGATCCATGGATCTGAGAAAAATCTTCCTTTACTGTGCTGTTGAGCAACTCACAGCTAATTTCCCCCCACCACCACCCCCATCAGGGATATGCTTGTCTCAGTTCATGTGAGAAAAGAATTGTGCAGAGGGGAAAATGCTCTTCCTCTGGAAATGGTGGTAATTAAACATGGTGTGGAAAAAAAGAAAATCTTCTCTGAAAATGGGTTTGGGCCATACAGGTTTGGTACATAAAGAATGTTATATTCAGCCAGGAGAGGGTTTATCTGCTGCTACTTCTGAATTGATGAATTTAAAATTAATTTCTTAATTAATTAAACATTCCTTTTTTCTTTTTTTTCTGTGCTATGTTTGTGTGTTATAGAGGCTTTCCAGTAAAGAACTGCCAGACTCTTCATCTCCTGTTCCAACAAATAGCATTCGTATTATTAAAAGATCCATCAAACTTACCCTTAATGGGTAAGTGGTTGGTCTCCAGGTGAAGAGGATAATCACTTGTTACGAGTCCTTATTCTGAATGTGTGTTGTAGTTACTAACAAGGGTAGAAGGTTACTGGGGCCACACTGTAACTGTAACTGACCAGTTAAAATCATGGTCTTATTTTTATGCTGTTGTTAGAGCCTTGCTTCCTTTTGAACTACTCTTTTGCATGTGCTTGGAGTTACCTTTAGGAGTTTTTAAAAGGTCTAAATTGTCACCAGCTGAAACAGCAACAAAAACCAACCTGTCCTGCGCCTTGGATTCAGAATGTATGTCATCAGGGTTAATTAGTTGCTGCAACCACATTCTGTTTTCAAGTGTGTACGAACATGCTTGTATTCCTTTGTGCCTGCCTAATTCATGTGCATGTATTTTTCTTATCTCCAATTATTTTCCCATTTGGCACACATACTCCTGTGCTTCTCTCACAATGGTGCTCAGCTTCCTTGGCTTGCAGCTTTCCACTGTCTTGCACAGCCATGCACTACACAGGTATTGCCTCCCATGGAGGCTGGTAAATGAGTTCAGTATTCAAGGAAATGCAGCAGAGGATGCTACCAAGGTATGGAGATGATAGACATGCCCCATGCTGTGTTATCTGATTTTTTTTTTTTTTTTTTTTTGTCTCAAGGCTGCTCCAGCATGAGACTTGAGAGGTTTTTTGTGTCACTGGGTAGTAAAGCCCAACTCTGAAGATGCACTGAAACATTGCAACAGCTGAGGCTGTCCTGACACTACTGCCCACATACAAGCTGCATGCAGAAAGTGGTTTCAGATAAACCCTGAGAGCTGTTCTGAATGCTTACATGAAAACCTGTAGTAGTCTTGAGTCTGGTTCTGTAAACTGATAACACTGCTTACCCAACTAAATGCATTAGGGGTTTTGGGGGGTGGGGAGAAATTCTGATTATGTGAAACAAGTATTATGCTATTTCTCTATTGTAATTTCTTTATCATTTGGTGGTTTCATAAGTGAACTTGTAAGTTGTTTTTCCAGAGTATTTTTGTATGTACTGTAAAAAAAACTATCCTCAAAGTGAAATTTAAAATCTTTAGTCTCTCTTTTTTTTTTTTTTGTGTAGATGGGATCTGCTTAAAAAATCTAAACAACTAAACCAACTCTAAGGGATGGGAGGAAGGCAGTGCCAGAAAAAGTGTTCTACAAAATGATAATGTCATAGAATCATTTAGGTTGGAAAAAACCTTAAAGTTAGAGTCCATCTGTAAACCTTACACTGCCAAGTCCACCACTGAACAACCATGCCAGAGTAAATCTGAGACCAGGAACGCTGCTTTGCTTGCCTGCCTCTGGTAGATCTGGGGTTTGATTTAATGCCCTCTGCATTGTGTAGTTTGCAAACTGCATGACTCAGCTGAAGTCCCAGTTTGATTTGTGGGCAAAGATACCCCTGAGTTGTTTTAAAATGAGTTGCTTGTCTTAAAGAACAAATCTGAGCTCTAAAGATCTTAAGTATTTACCTTAGTGATAAGACTGAAAGACTGTAAACAAGTAAGAGGTGGTATCTATCTTGTCATGTCTTAACTCTTTAGCATTCCCTCTGCTGCTAGTATCCCACACCTGTGGGGAAAGTATTACTATATTTATCACAATCTGTTGGATTTTTTCCCTTATTCTCTGGTTTCCAGCTTGCTTCAAGTGCAATTTATCCCCTAGAAATTGACTTTGGTGGGCTTGAGAGGCCTTGTTCTTCCTTTTACCCTCCAGAACCCCCAAAACTTAGACTGCAAGGCTTTAATTAAAGTTAAGAAATGGTAGCCCTATTGCTTAAGTAGCTTTTAGCAGAACTACACCTTGGGTTTATAGACTGGTTGCCTCAGTTTTGTGACCTGTTCTAAAAGTGGTACTCAAACATTGTCACTTGTGTGTCACAGAGTGGGTATACAACTTCAGCACCTGTGTAAATACAAATCCATCAAGAATTTGAAGGAGCTAAAGCTGAAGTAGAGGTGATAAGATAAACGGCAAAACAAATATGGGAAGTGTTTTGTAGTAGACTACAGTCCTGTAATATTTCCGTGCTTTTAAATTCTTCCACAGGAGTGTTCCAAGATTAAGGGATGATTTTCCTATAGGCTCTATGTCAGCACAGTCACTTATGCAACTATTCTCAAACTAAACAATGCATATACTTTACACATATAATTTTGTTTTACTCTTGCTTTGTAGTTACCTTCTAATTGCTCTTTTAAATTTTTTTTTATTTTCCTCCTCACTCCTAGGGTTTTAAGAAGAATATTCAGGGTTTTGAGAAGAACATTCAGGAAGAATTTAGGTTACTAGTTTCTCAGACTTGATCCACTGGTGAATTACACATCTTATCTTAATGTATCTTGACATATAAGATGTCAAGTGTGATGTTAAGTGACGTCAGTGTTCTGGAGTTTCCCTGGATGTTGCAGAAGTTCGATGCTGCCCCGAGACTCTGCAGATTAGGATTCAGCTGTTTGTAAATAAAGTTCAAATTTACTTAACTTCCATGTTCTCCTCTGTTAAAGTGATTGAGAGGGAAGTTACTCCTGTGTAACTCAGTGAGGGAAGCTCTTTGGTATCAGACTTCCTCCAAGCATTGCTCTTTTCTCTCTAGTTACTTAGCTGGTTGCTGGGTGTCTGGCTTGAGATGAGGGGCTCATGCTCGATGTCTTCCATGAGGAGCAGCTCTGTGATGGAATTGTCTGATTAGTAACTTTGAGCAAGAAATTCCCTTGCAGGAATTAACATCTGTGGTTTTACTCGTCAGGTACAAGCAAAGAAGCAGTTAATGTGAAGTCACCTACGTTTTGGCTGTAGCCATTGATTTTCCTGTAGAAACTGAGAGAAAGTAACAGAATACTTACTTTTTGCCTTAATGAGGAAAAAGCAAAGAGAAAAAGGTATCTTGAAATTTGTTAAACTTGACTGTGGGAAAAAGGGGGCTTACTTAACCCTGTCTTATGTAATGCTTAGTGTCATAAGCTGTCGAGCCTAAAAAGACCAGCAAAAACTCCTGGCTGTATTTTTGTAATTACCTCATCACACTTCTTCTAAAGAGTATGATCCTGTGCGTTATTCCAGTAAATGGAGAGCTGCGGCCGTAGTGTGCAGGCGAGGGGCTCATACCCAGCCCGAGCCCTGTCCCAAAGGAAATCAAACGGCCGTAGGGCATCAGCAGGACTTCCCTCCTGTGGAAAAATCCTCTTCCCCTGGAGCCCCCGGCGCGCTGCTGCCTTCTTCCTCCCTCCACCTGCCGCGGGGTGGCTGTGGGGGCTGCGTGCCCTTTGCCCGGGGCCGCAGGGGAGCTGTGGCCGTCCCACGCCCGGGGCGGTTTCCTGTCCCGGAGCCCGCGGCGGGGGCTGTGTGTGCTGTGACGGTGCCGCGAGCGGCCACCTCGGAACGTCACTCCCGCCCTGGGCTGCTGCCAGCGGCTCGGGAGGACACCCACAGCCCCCTGCTTCCTGCCCCGAGCCCTGCGGGACGAGCAGAGTGCAGGGGCTTGTCTCACCTGGAGCGGTGGTGGGCACTCCTTGCTGCCAGCATCATACTGGTCAGTGGGACCCGCCCATGAATGAGGGGTTCTGCAGCCATCCTCTACCCTGGGCTGCCAAGCCCTAAGCGTGGCCCAAGGGCTCGGGGCTCCAAGCTGTTGGACCTTGGGTGTTATTATGGGAGATCTTGACAAAGCAGTAGCCTGGGGGCTGATTTTTCTCTCATTCTGGAAAATACAGCCTGTTAAACTCTCAGCTGTCTGACCTTCAAGAGATTGATACAGACTGCTCATCCTTGGGCACTTCTTTTTTCCTGGGAAGACACTGTCTGAATCTTCCTGCTGTCTTCTCCCAACCTTGCTTCTTATTGCACCCCATCTTTTTTTAATTTCTTCTGATCTCAGACTCTTGCCTGTTTCCCTTTTCTCTCTGATAATTCCCATTTCCCTTTCTCACCTGAGTCCGTCTTTCTGAATTTGAGCTGGATAATGCGTTATTCGGTGCTGATGAGTAAAACTCCCATGAGTCCTGAAACCAGAGAAGAAATAACCTACCCTGTTTCAGTTTCAGCCTGTGGCAGCCTGGCAATCTGCTGCCTACTGTGGGCACCATCCAGCTCACTTTCTGCATGTGAGTGCAATGGAGAGAAAGCTGAAAGTTTTGGCTACTAAAAGCAAGCCTGGCAAGCATGTGCAAGGTCAATCCTTTCCAAGGAAGAGCAAAAAATCCCAGTAGTGACACCAACGTGGCCTCCTTGCTAAATTTCATGTCCCTGTTTCTGAAATGCAAAGAAGTTTCTTAAAAGTTTTAAGAATTCTTTGAATGTAGGTAAAGCATATGTTCCCCATGGTCATTCGTAGAAGTGTCTGAGTCATATTTGTTCTGTTTTTCCTAAAAAAAAAAATCATCTCAAGGGACAGTGTTTGTGATCATGTGAAGAAAAGGTGTTGGCACACTGGGAGTAACTGAAAATGTGGCCTTAAAAGAGGAAGTGTTGAGTAGCCATAACCAACAATGTGTGTTGATGATAATACCATAAAAATAAAAGGCTGTAGCAAGTAGGTACTAAAGCTAGAACATGCTAGAATTTTTTTCATCCATGCAGTTTTAATTCTGCTCTGTTTTTCCAGTGTGGTCACTTGGCCAGAACAGAAAGTTATTCCACCTACTCTAGGTCCATGCACACAAGGAAGAAACAGCTGAGGTTTTGTGAATCACTTGATGTGTAATTCTTGGTGAAATGCCTTCAGCACTGCTTTGGAATGATGTTCGTTGTGATTTTGTTAGATTGGTTTTCCCTCTTTTACTTATTTGATACTGAATTTTCATTTTATTATGTACAGACTGAACCAGAAAGATATAAACCTGTCATAATGAGCAATCCAATAGGGATTTCTAATAATTAAGCTAAAGAAGTACTAGCTATTGTACATTTCTGTGTTTTCTGCTCTCTCAAATGAAACAGGCATTAGACTGTCAGGAAATTGAAAGCTGATGCTGGCTCTGAATTGTATTTCTGAAACTGAAGTCTCTCTTTCTTGCAAGACTTGTAACTGGTCATTACATTCACTTTTGGCTTTGTCTACATGGTACAGCATATGTTAATTTTCTCCACTCATTTTGAATGTTTTTACAGGTCTTTAATTAATACTGTACATTTTTTGCTACCTAGGATAACATGTGGGGAAAGTCTGTAAAGCAGCCTGGTATAGGTTTTGTTCAAAGCATTTATCACATTTGCCAAATGGTGAACAACTGGAAAATCATGGAAACAGTATGTTCTGAAGAGTGATTGTTTGCAGTAATTTAGTTAAAATCAAATGAGACAAAAATATGCCCCTGGGAATCATATTTTGAGGAAAATGACGGTGTTGCAAGAGTGAAGTACTAGCAATGAGAAGGCCAGGGAATCCCCTGTTTCTGTTCCTCTGTTGACCCACTAAATAAATCCTGCCTTACACCAAATGGTAAGTTGTGCAAGTACAGAGATGTTCACTTTGCTGTAATTCAGGGTAAATGTTTGGGTACATGTCTGTGAAATTCTCTCTCACTTTACTAAATACTATTGCTCTTACAGAAATGAGTAATCGGCAGCATGTTAATTTTCTCTCCCATTCATACATATTATGGCTTCAAGTGGGGAAAATTCAGTAAAGGTAATATCTCAATTTTCTCTAGACTTTGGTTTCTTAAAGTTGGTTTGAGTTCACCTTTCAGTAACAAGTAAGCTGAGATGGATTGTCCAGCAGCCCAGCTCTGGAGCTCAGAGGTTTGTGTGTTCAAACTCAAATCTCATGTGTTCAACCTTAAAGGTCACTCCTGATTTCAGTGGCTGTGATGTCAGTGGGGAAACCCTGCTGCACTTTTGTCTGTCCTCGTGCAAAGGTCTAAAAACGTCAAACAAAAGCAAAGCTATTACTTAGAAAAGTTTAAGGCTACAGAATAGAAACTAACCACAGGTTCTCAGTGACTTCTAAGCAACACCACATTATTTCATCAGCTCCTGCTTGTATGTGAACTTTCAGTCTGTTGTCAGTCACTGTTCCTTTAGCTTAGATTGTTTTGGTTTTAAGCTACTTCTTAAGAAGATGTTTTGTTGACAAATGTGGGATGATCTATTTGTTAAGTAATGGCTACCACTAACACCAACGTTTAAAGTTACTTCTTATCTGAAATAATTGGACGGAGTGCCCACCAAAAGTTGCTTATTTATATTAAGTTTTGGAATGAAAGATCAAGCATTTTTTTCCAAGGCTTTCCTTCTGCTTTAACAGACAAATCTAAGCTGTAGAGATCAACCATTTGCGAAGGGTCAGACAGAAATCTTGTGGCTAAGACCAGAAACTGAAGCCAAGTTCCCTGAATGTGAGACCCTTTTTCTTTAGAGTCAGATTGTCTATGCCTACAGTGGGGATTCCCAGTGCATAAGTTACTGTATCTGGCTAAGGGCTCTGTGTTTCTAGAGACTGCTGACACCAGCTATTGATTTTTAAGCCACTACTTGCATGATAGCCCGTGATTCTTTCTTGTTGCTTTTTTATAAGTTTGCAAATTAAACAACTTTTCCTTTCAGACTGTCTTCCTAACAACAAAACTAAAACAAAAAAATCACGAATTTGTTTCCTGTTTATTTTTGTTTCTCCATTAAAAACGTCTCACTAAGAATTTTAGCACAACCCACAGTGCCGCAGGACTGCCAGTTGCAAGTTAAGTGTTCATAGGTAAGTTCTTATGTCATACTCTCATAGGAGTGAGTGAGAGTGGTAAGGAGGAATCCCAATAATTCTTCGTAGTGAAACTGTAGAAAAAATAGGGTGACTTATTTTCTAAGGAGTATTTCCAGAAAAGGAATGGATGCTAAGTGCATATATTTATTTTAAAAGATTATTAACATAACATATGTGAGCCGGTATATTGCTTTATCTTTCTGAAAGAGTAACAGAGTTTACAGCAAGTTTCTGGAATCCATCTCCCATACAATACTTCAGTACTTACATGAATGTTCTGTTTGCAGGGCCATGGACTTTTATCACTCAAAATTCCAGTCAATTCAAGTGGAAGCATTGTCTGGAAGTGAGGTGTGTGATTGGGTTCTTGACTTTTAATTGTTCTGTATTGCTGTCAATGTGATATTCCCTGACCCCAAATTTAATAAACTTATTCCTGGAATCAAAGCTTGTTCAGTGCAGTGAACATGCACAACAAGTGTGTCTCCAGCACCAAGAATGTGCTGTTGCTTCATGAGCTTCTTAAAGCCCCTCAAATAAAGCTGGAAAAACACTCAATTGAGAGAAGTTGACATACCCTTTCCCTCTTCCAGCTTTAGGAGTGTGAATTTTCCAAAATTTCCCAAGTAATGCTGTGGAGCAGTCTCTGCTCGAGCGTGTTATGAGCCAAGATGGAGCTGCTCTGTAAAGGGAACCGCAGAGAATTGTGGCTCCCCTCCATCTTACTGAGCCAGGACAGGAGTTTATGAAGATACCAAACATCTGTTCATAAAGCAGTGCTGTGCCCATGGTGTTGGGAAGCTCTGGGGTGGAAGTAACAGCCAGTAACTTCTGCAAAAGCTGAAAGAATGGTGGGTTAGAGGCTTATGAAGGGGAGGATATTGCAAAAGAGAAGTGGACAGGGTTGCTAGAGCATAGAATGGCTGTTAAGGAGAGAGAGATAAAACCCGTTATTAACATAAATTAAGCAGTAGCTACTTCACTAAGGATTGCTTTTCTAAACCACAATCAATTGGGTTTTTATCATTTTAGGAGGTTCTTGCTGCCACCTTCATCCCTGGCACATTTTGAGTCCTTCTCTTCTTTCCTGGCTGGAGATTGCCGCTTCATCAGCTGCAGTGAATGGACTGCCTGTTTGTAGGTAAAGAGCCAAACACTGTTAAAGGGAGCAAAAAGAACACCATGTTTATTTACCCCTGGTTTTTGTTATTTCAAATTAATTACAGGGATGTTTGTAAGGCAGGGTAGTTGACCACACAAATATAGGCTGTTCGTAATACATATAGTCTGGGAGAAACTGTAATTGCTATGCTAAACGTAATTTATTCTGTGGTTCCATTCAGCTATATATTTAATTTTATTTTTCCATTCTTCCTCTAGGGGCACTAGTAAACATTCTTCTAAGCAGGGATGCTAATGATGAGACAGTAATTGTCTGAGTAAATTATACAAGTGGCCACCTTTCTTTTTTCTTTTTTTTTTTTCCCACTTCCTACATTTCTGGTGTCCTGTGGCATCAGAACAGAAGTATATGCTAGTCCTAGGCTATGTAAATTAAAAGTTCTGTCTACATTGCAATTAAAAACATGTCAGGTCACATGGTTTCCACTTGAGCAGTTACAGCAGTGCTGTTTTGCAAATAAGGTTTTAACTGTGTTGCAAGTGTAAAGTCCTGAACTGACCAAGTCTGTAGTAACTGGGTCACCTGCCAGAGTTTTTTGTGATGTAGGTCATGGGAATATTTGCAGAAGCAAAAATGCTGTAATTGCATAGCTGTACCAGTATTTATGTTGACACTGAAACTTAAAGATGCATATTCAGGAGGCAGAAACAATACTGTGTGTAATTAAGATATGTAAAAGGAATATAAACTCTAGTTTTAAAAAAATACAGCAGTTAAACAACATAGATTTTTGAATTAATGTCATTATTTCAGGTCTGTTTCCTAATGGGCTTTTTGCACCCTAAGAGCACATTGCCCACTGTTGGGCAAAGAGAATTAGGAGCAGTAGCAAAAGAGAGCTCAGGAACCCCAAAAGAAATCAGTGCATCACATGTAAGGGTTGGGTTGCCATGCAGCCACAGGGCTGTAGTCTTAGACTGCCCTGTTGTGCTGTGGAGGCAGGATGAAAAATCCCCCAAATTGTCCCAAAGCCCTGGCAGTTTCCAAATAAACAGGTGAAAATGGTGAAAAAGGGTAGCACCAGGAATTTCCAAGACAGCATCTGTCATGGAAAGGAATATGGTCTTGGAAAGGAACCTCAAGATCATCTGGTTCAACCTTTCTTGGCAAAAGCACAGTCTAGACAAGATGGCCCAGTGCCCTTTGCAGCTGAATCTCAAAAGTGTCTAACACGGGGGAAAAGACAGCTGGAATTAAAGAAGGAGTTAAGGAAAGGTGGAATGAAAGCTTTCCTTGCAGCAAGAGCTTTCTCCTGGGAGCCAAAATCTCACTTGGTGGGTCAGGTAAGTCTGAAAGACTTGGGGCAGTAAAAGTATGTGGATGTGAATCAAGTCTCACTACCAATCTCACAATTGCAACAGCCTCTCTGCAGGCTGCTAAAGGGGGTGTGGAGCATAATGAATATTAATTGTGTGGTAGCCAGTTTTTCTTTAGGCAAGTGTTTCTGCTATTCCCATGTCTGAATCTCCTGGAATCAGCCAGCTACACAATTCACTTTCCTACAGCATCCATGCCTTTGAGAACAGATTTGGTTTCTCTCTTAACTGAACTCTGAGTCTCTAGTATCTCTAAAACTTTGCAGTGGTATTAAATCTTGATTAGTTTACTTACAGGGTAAGAGAAGGTGGTAAGAAAAACAGAAATAGTTGTATTATTTTTAAAAAGCAACAAACTTCTTTAGACCTACAGATTTGGCTTTTTGTCTGTTTTTTTTAAAGCAAATGATTCTGTATATGGACAGAAATGCTTTTCAAATTCAATGGGAACATTGATCTCAGTTGAATTTCAGTTACACAGGTGGTTATTTATACAGGTTTCCTTTTAATGGGAGCTCCTGGAAAAGGCACAGTCATCTCTCTTTGGCTGCTTTTCTTGGAGATGAGAGCTCAAGGTAGCGCACAGAGACTACAGGTCGCTGCTTTGCACATGGAAACCTTGACCCTCTTGTTCTGGGAGAAGCAGTAAAGCAGGAGTACAGGAGCAGTGGGGGAAGCAGGGTTTGTGTGCCCTGTGAGGAAATCGTGGTGGTCACCACGAGGGGGCATTTTATTGAGACACCACAAACCCAAGGGTGTTCCTCACCATCACTGGGCCAGAGTGGCATCAAGGCCCTTAAGGGACAAGCTGCTGTGACAACCAGGAGTAAAGCCAGTGGAACTGTAATCAGAGACTTTATTCCAAATGCCCTGCATTCATTACATTCTACTCTTTTGATACTGGAGCCTGTAATGCTTATCTTAGAACCCATGGGGCTGGTGCAATGGAAAAGTTTAGGTAGCAGGTCCCTGTCTCAGCCTGGGAGAAACAGAAAACTGAACAGGATGACTTTCAGCACTGCTGACTTGCACCCCAGGGTCTTGTTGGAGAATAATCAGAAGTGGAGCTGGGACATCAGTGGCTTTCCTGTATATAACTGGTCTTTTCTACATCTGCCTGTTAATGAACCTCTCTGTTAAGCGGTTGCCTTTTCTTTATATTCACTTTATATATGACATTAACCTTCAGCCAATTCTAGCCCTTGTTCTAATTAATCCTTCTGGCTACTGGTTCCTTTCTGTCAGCTCTTTCTTGGGTTAGGCCTTCTCCTTCCTCTGGTTCCTGCACGTACTTGCCAGAAGCAGCTTGTGGTGTCTGTTGTGCTTCCATTCAACAGGCTGTGTCTAGAGCTGTTATTTCTACTGCACAGAGCAAAAAATCAGTTCAGTTCCCTTTTTTTTGGATTTGTATTGCAGAAGAGATCTCTTGAAGAATGTCTTCTTCTTGGCTTATTATTCTTTTCGATTAAAAAGAAATTCAGATTGATACGTGTTTTCTTTACTTGCATACAGTGAGTAAGGTACATGGAGCATTTTTTTCAGGCATCTGAAAATGTTCTGAGTCTCATGGTGGCTGGCACATTTACTATACCAAAGGCACAGTATTTCAGATTGAAAACCCAGAGGTTGTTGTTTGGATTTCATCTGTTTTCAGCAATACTAAGTCTCACAAGTGGAAATCCTGTGCAGGTGAATGACTATTTATCAAACTCATTGTTATATGAGGTTAACCACAACATTGATTACTAAAACAATGTCAAATTTTCCCCAATGTCCTAAAAGCAAAATTGACAAGTCATGTAGCAACTGCCAAATGAACAAGACAATGAAACAGCAAAACTCATCACTGTTCTGGGTGAGAAATCAAGGGCTTTCAACCCTGTAATTCAGAAAGCTCAGACTAATAAAGGTAGCCTTACTGAGATGTAGGCCTTGTTAGTAAATCTAAATTATTTTGATGCAGCATGGCAGTGAACAGGATGCCCAGGCACAGAGTGCAGACAGCAGCAGGCTGAGCAGCCTGGCTGTGGCTTACTTGTTGTTGATTGTGGCCAACTCCTGCCGGGAAGGCTTTGCCTGGTGAGGTGGCACCTGTGACACACAGCCCCGGGCAATCTGTAAGAAAGGGCTAATCCAGGGCCAGATAAGATGTATAGTGGCCAATTTACCAACTGGAGGTTTGCTCTGCATATGTAGGAGGAGCTGATGTGCAAACCTGTCCCAGGAAGTGTTAGATGTTCACCTTTGGCCTGAAGAGCAGTGTCACTTTCTGTCATTCCTGGGTGTAATCCTTTAACTGTACCAATCAGAGCTGCAGGGATCATTGGGCTAGAGGGTGAAAATCAAGGTGTGGGACTTGCAATTAAGAGGAGCTATATCTGTACTGAAACAAGGTACCTTTTTCACCTCTTTAAGGTGGCCTTGTCACTCTCTGCAGCTCCCTGAGATGAGGTTGTAGCAGGGTGGGGTCGAGCTCTTCTCCCAGGCAAGCAACCATAGGACAGGAGGACAGAGTCTTAAGCAGGACCAGGGGGTGTTTATGTTGGATGTGATGAAGAATTTCTTTACAGAAAAGGTGATTAGATATCAGAATGGGGGTCCCAGGGAGGGGGTGGATTCGCCAGCCCTGGAGGTATTTAAGGAAAGACTGGATGTGGCACTCACAGCCATGGTCTGCTTGATAAGGTGTTCAGTCAAAGATTGGATTCTGATCTCAAAGGTCTCTTCCAACTTAATTGATTCTGATTATTGGCTGTAGACACAGTCTTCTGATACTCTTGAAGCTCAAGGTGATGTTAAGTAACTTAAACTCCTTGTGAGCCCTGAGGAAAAAGGGAAATCCTGTAATAAAAACCTGGATGAGTGATTGTTCTGTAGTGGATCCAGTGCACGATGACTGGTTGGTATATTCTGGGGTTTTGGGGAGCAGCAGAATTACTTTAGGCATACACTGCCTATGTATTTTTATGCAGCTTTCATTATAAACTAAGATACTCTTAGCTGTTGCCCAAGGGACAATTCCCATCCTTCCTTCTGCTTCCTTACGTTTGTTTTGTGGATTCCCTTTGAAAGCAGCAACAGCGATCTGGCTTATAGAGGTAATCTATTTTGAAAAAAAATCATCCTGGGCAGAAAAAGGTTTTTTGCTGCTGACTTAGCTCCTTCTGCTCAGCTTGAGCTCATCTCTTCCCGAAGTCCTCTCCCTACAGCTCTACTGCATCAGATGAATCCTGGCATAAGCAAGGAGTTTGCAGTTTTAGTGACTTCAAGGGTCACTAATCAGCTTCACTGTAATGAGAGGCTTTTATGTAGCACAGTGAAAAATGAAAATACTACTCTTTTTCTTTGCCTGCCGACAAACAACATTTAAAGTTTTTCTCTGTCAAATAATGCAACTCCCAAACTGTGGTATGTGTTTATAGCACTAGATTGAGTAGAAGGGAATAGGAAACACTTGAGAGGTCTGGGGGAGAAAATGCCTGAGAAGTTCTGCTCTGAATACTAACTCTGGGAAGGAAGGAGTATGAATTAGAAATTTCAGGGAGGTTTATCAATTTCTCAGGCTAAAAATACAGTGCTGTTACAGTTCCATGACATTAGCACTCTGTCAGGAAGCAGGCACCTCTGCCCAAATTTGTCTTCCAGAAACTTGTTCTGGCCTTGGTGCCACCACATTCCTTCCTGCTGGCAGAGTAATTTCTGTGATTGTACATGGCACTGGCTCCAGCAGAAAAAAACCCAATAATCTCGTTTCCTCCAGGTTACTTTTAAGCACACTCCTGTGTTTCCAAAGGAGTGCTTGGAACAGTGTAGGAACACACAGGAGTGAGTTACCTGAATGGGAGGACACAGAAAGGGAACAGTCTTTTTCTGACACTACCCCAGTGTTCATTTAACTATCATTGTTTTGTGCTTGACACTCTCATGTAAAGAACGGTTCATCCCCTGAAGAAATTGCATCACGAGTGAGTAAGGCAGAAGTGTGGGAGCAAGGAAGTATCTTCTCTGATTTCTGTTGGGGAAATTGAGGCTCAGAGAATTAAACGACTTGCCTAAGAGTAGAAAGGCTGACTTGCCAAGAGCCAGATTCCAGTCTCCTGAATCACAGCCTTGTGCCTTATCCACAAGACCAACCTTTCTCTATTAGCATTTCCTTTCTCTCCACCCTGTTTTGAGGGAGGAACAGTAGCGGACGTCAAACTCAAAGCTGGTTCAGGAACGCTTCCAGCAGAATGACTTGAACAACCTTTGAGTTTATCATTAATCTGGAAGCCATGACTTTTTTGAGAATGGCTTCTGCATTGGAACCTTCCTCAGGACCAATAATCACAAAAGCTTTAACCACCAAAAGGTCTGGCGGTGTTTAAGTAAGATGCCTTTGAGATTAAAAAACATACTTGAAACATTATAAAAGGTTTCTTAAGGCATAGAGGATTGGAAATTTCTAATCTGGCAGTAGGTGAGGCTTGAGATAGAGTGGACAAGAAAACAGGACTAAACTTTATTCCATTAGGAGAGAAGGGAATGATTTTATTAATACTAATCTTACTCCTAGTATGATGTACCTTATTAGGAGAACCATATGCTGAAAGTACCTTGGTGTCTGCTTAACCAGGCCAGTGACAAGGGCCTTATCTTTGATCGAAGTCAGATAGCTGGGAACAGGAAATAAAGACTTAACAGTTTGCCTGTGCCCTTTCCTATCACAGCTGGCTTCATTGGGCAATGCCTGTGCTAAGCACCACTAAAGAGCCATCATCCTAGGCTTGACCAATACCATGTCAAACACTCAGTCCTTTGCTGCAGGAGGTTTTAGTGCTGGCTTTTTATCCTTCCCCTCTACCCTTGCTTGCCCCATGACCTTCCCTGCCAGAACAGGGAGCTTTATTCCTTATAGCAATGTAGGTGTTAACTGTGTTAGTGCAGCAGGCAGTGAAAAGCAGGAGGGTAGGACTTGTCTTTGGACTTGATAAGTGGAGAGAAATGGGATCTTAAAACACTTGCTTTAACTGGAAGACAGGAAGTGAAGCACTGGATCAGACTGGCCTAAGAATTCTGGTATCTCGCCTCAGGCTAAAGCCAAAGTCAGCTGACAAAAATAATAGTGAAGCACCTGGCTTTTGTTATGCAATGCTGCAGGAGGGGAATTCCATCCTGCTTTTTGCAGAGATCTGCATATACCCAAAGCTATGACACGTTCTTACACTTCATGCCAGTTGCTGATCAGGTTTCTGTGATTGCCAAAGCTATCCTGCAATCCTCTAGCTCACCTCACTCTCCCGGGATAATCCCTGTGCCAGGGATTCCGATCGCAGCAGAGCAGAGTTGCATACAGGCTAGTCAGGAATAGAGGAATATCCTCATCTTTGCATGACTTGGAGCAAGGCCTCTTTAATTTGCCCAGGTTTTTGCCTTTTTCTTGGGAAGGCTTCTTGGTTTCCATAGAGTTTAGGAACATGAATATTTTATAAAACTGCTATGCTGGTCTTAGACTAAAAGCTCCTCTTGTCTCACTGTTGTGCTTTTCCCTGGCCATCAGCTTATGGCTACTGCTAGAGAAAAACCATCAAGAACCCATTTCCTTTTCATGCTCTCCTTCCTCCAATCAGTTTGTTCAGTCTCTGTATCCTGATGATTGGAGCACATAGATCTTATACAATGAAACTCTTCATATGGTTGGTTGTCCTCTTATCACAAGTTGTTTTCATTTGAAGGAAGGGATATAGTTAAAGTTTTTGGGATGCTATAAGAAGTGCAATCCATTCATATTTTTTCTTAAAAATAATGTCAAGGAGCAGTTTGTACCAAAGACACTGGTGCGTATGTGAGATACCACCTCAATTTCGAATGTGCAGTCTTAAGGATTATCTTTGAGTAGCCTGTTCCTGCAAGCCCTAAAAGTAAGAGTTCAAAAGAACTGGGGAGAAGTAGGGAGTGTTTATTGTGTTTTAGTCAAAACAAGGTCTTTGTGTTGCCTGGAATACTGCCCTTAATTTCACATTGGTTTAGGTTGTACACCCTACAGTAACACTTTCCTTCTGAAGAAATGAGTAGATATTTCTGTTTTGAGCCATAGTCTCCTTGGTCCCCTGATCTGTGTTTACTCAGTAGTGTCATGGGCTGGAGGAATAGGTGGGAACCAGGGATATAAACTGTATTTAGGGAAGCACCTAAATTAATTCTTTCTGAAATGTCACTATCAGAGATTTGGAAAACCAGCCTGAAGATAAGTAAGGGAAAGTATTTAGTCACTTCATACATCTGTACACACAATTTGCTTTACATCCAAACCCAAAACTCACATCTACAGCTTCAACTATCCCAGAGGAATTGCACCCCTTTCCTTTTAAAAATCCTGTCCAGGTCACTCCTGTGATCTGTAGGGATGCCCTCAAATTGGGAGAATTTCTCTGGCTGTTCAGCCCTGTGAATAAAGGCTTGTACAAAGCTTGTCCCACCAGGTTATCAATTAAAAACCAGAAGTACCTTCTAATACGAGCTGGATGCGGTACTTAGCAGAGAGAAATTAGGTTGTGTGTTTTCCTATTTGCTGCCTTTATTGTAAAGCAGCACAGTTTTATTTGTGGTCTCTTTGTCAGTTTGTTCTTTGGGGTCATGTGTGCTCCAAGTTTGATTTAGAATATTAGACCCATTTGCCTGCTTTATTGTACATCATCAATCATAGGGGATCCAAAAAATCCCTGAAGACATAAAAGTCTAGTCTGAATTTCTCATACTTTTAAGGCACTGCTGGTTTATTTCTTTTGTGTTGTTTTATTTTGGCTTTTTTGTGGGAAAGAAAATAAGAAGTTACGTTCTTCTGGCAAGAAACTAACCCACAGCCATAGAATTAATTTATTATAATGTCTGAATAATGTAGTTTTTCTTTTCTTTAATCACCTAATTCTAATGTCACAGACATTTTGATTCGCCGGTGTGCTCCCTAGGATTCTTCTACTCCAATTTCTGTTATGAATTTGACAGGGGTGCAACAGTCCTACCAGGTGACAAACCATGAATCTTCAATAAGGGAAGTTTTGCCTGTGGGTTGGAGAAAGATCATTTTCATTTATAGGAAATATGAGGCTAGTTCAGCAAAACTAAGGTTATAAAGAAAAGTCCTGTTAAGATGATATGGACTACAGAGCAGGAAGAATAATGAGCATTTGGCAGCTTCTTCTGCTTGGGTAGGTGTATGGATCTGCAGATTATACAGCAGCATTTTCAGCTGTGCTTCATTTCTGTACATCCCAATAACCTTTGCTTTAGAAATAGGATAGTGGAAAAAAAAAGTATAAACCTATCCGTTTTGTACCTCACTTTGAATGTTCTTTCAGGCTTGTCTGGTTATTTTATTAATCTTTCTTTTTCAGGTATACTAATTGATTCAGCTGCATTTTCTCATGGGGCAGTTTATTCCACTCCCAGAGTAAAGATTTAAGAAAAAATTAAATTTTGTTGCTAACTAAACAGTCTTACACCACAGCTAGGTGTGGCTTTCCTGTTCCTTTGTGTTCCTGTTTTTTCAGGTGTTTTTGAATTTTACCCCCAGATTTGTTTGTTACTGACCTCTCCACCAGATCTAAACATGGGGCTGTGGGGTTGTTCCCTGTGTCCCAGCTCCTTCTCTTCATCTCACTGTGTCAGGGCCAAGCGGTGAGATTCAGCATCTGGGATGTTCTGAAGGTTTGGTAGGTTTGGAGTTGATCATTGTGACTTAATGAGCTTGTTGGTGATTAGTTTTTCCCTTACCTGCAATGTTGGTCTATCCCTAGTATGTACAGCTTAGTTATTGAATCACAGAATGGGTTGGGAGGGACATTCAAAGCCTATGTCGTTCCAACCCCCTGCTTTGGTCAGGAACATCTTCCACTAGAACAGGCTGCTCCAACCTCCATCCAGCCTGGCCTTGAACACCTCTAAGGATGGGGCATCCCCAGCTTCTCTGGGTAGGTTTGTTCCAGTGCCTCACCACCCTCACAGTAAAGAATTCCTTATCTGTACCTAATATAACCCTGCCCTCTGTCAGTTTAAAGCCATTCCTCCTTGTCCTGTCGATACAGGTCTTGGTAAAAAGTCTGTCCTTGTCCTTCTTGTAAACCCCATAAGGGGCTTAGATAGGCGCTGGAGGGCTGCAGTACCGTCTTCCCTGGAGCTTTCCCGTCCCCAGGCTGACCACTAAGCTCCATGCAACCGAGAAAAAGATGGATAACGAGAGCGCTTGGTCTCTCGAGGCTGACAGAGTGGGAGAGCGGGGTGTAGGAGCGATGCTCTGCAGAGGTGAGGGTATGGAATGAAACACGCTCTCGGTGTATCTGTCCTGCTCTGAAATCAGAGGAGTTGGACATTTTCCTTCGTACTCCTGGCTACCGGGCAGGGTAGGAACGGAGGGCAGACTTGTGCCTGCCCTGCCCGCGCAGCTCCAGTCCCAGAGCGGGGTCTCTGTGCCGCGGAGGCTCCGCTCTCGTGCTGCTGCTGCCGGTGCCGGGCGGGGCGGGGGCGGGCGGGGGCCGGCCCGCAGCGCTGCTCAGCTCAGCGCGCACGTCCGCC
>WEKY01013848.1:0-75708 GCA_013390045.1 Picathartes gymnocephalus | reverse complement strand
CCGCCCGCCCGCCCCACGGGAAATTCCCCCTGAAAAGGGCGGCGAGCCCGGCAGCGGCGGCCGTCCGTGCGTCCGTCCCTCCGAGCGTCTCTCCGAGGTGTGCGGGCCCGGGCCGGAGCCCCGCGGCGCAGAGGCCGGAGCGGAGCTGTCAGCATGGCCGGTGAGCGGCGGGGCTGGGCGGGGGGCTCCGGCAGCGACCTCGGGGGGCTCCGAGCGCTCTCCACCCTCCCTCGCTGGTCGCGCCGGGTGTTTTACACTGCGAGGATAAAGCGGCGGTGGGTCGTTCGGATGAGTCGCGATGAGATCTTAAAAGGCTGTTCCATTTCAAACGGATCTCTTAAGTCTTAAAATTGTGGCGTGGAAGCGTTTAGGTGTTAAATAAGCACGCGGGTCTCGTATCTGGGCTGGAGACAACAGGCTGGGTGATGCTCATCGCGATCCTGTTCACATCGGAACTCGGCTGTGAGGATGCAAATGAATGAGAAACAGTGATGGCACAAATGCAAAGTAACGCAGATAAGGGATCGTGCTTTGAGTAATTACAACAAAAAGCACAATTAAGTTTCTTGAGGCTAAATTAAACCGAGTTTGTCATCCTTTCGGGAGTTGTCTCTCTGGTATCTTTCTTAGGGTTCAAAAAAATCCCTAAACTTAAAATTTGGCTATACTAATTAGAATAATGTTTCTAGGGAAAGCTGCTTTTCAAAACTTGTGTGCGTGCGTGTTCTGTTCCTACTTAGCAAGGTACGAACTTTCACTCCTGATAAATACATAGGTGTGCTAACTATCAACATAGAGAGAAAACAGCTGGGCTTGTGCTGTAGACGTTTCGATGTATTTTATAGTGGCAACAATGAACCAGAAGAGAGCAGTTTCGGGGTTTTTTTTCTTTGTGTCTTTGTGTATTTTCAATGTAATTAGGAACCAGATAAGGAATTTTTTTCAGCGGGGGAAGTTTACAACTTCCTGGTACTCGCTAGTATTTGTCGTTTTGGTTTTNTTCTTTTTTGTTTTTTTTTTTTTTTTTTTTTTTTTCTTCTGGTTGCCGTTTTGTAATGTAACACGATAGTAAAGAGGAAGTTCGTGAGCGTTGTTTGGTCTCAGGTAGAATTTGTGCAGTTTATGGAGCTGTAGGTGGATTACTGCTTTTTCAAATGAAAACGTGTTATGTTTCTAGTGGCTTTCGCTTAAACTGGGATGTGCTGTAACAAAGCTTACACCATCCTCCCTCTTTGCCTGAGGTGTTGCAGAAGGTTACAAGTGGATAGATTCTTGCTTTTTAGAAATGACAGACTTGCTGCCACCAGGGATTTGTTCAGAGCAGTGACATCAGAGTTAAAGGGCGACGCTTCTCCCATCTGTGTCTCACTGCAGTCACCTCGGGCTGGAGGGTTTCGGGTGATACTTTCACATCTTCCACAGAGACCCGCAGCTGCTCTGCTTTCACACGCAGATGTTGAGGAGAGCCTGTTCACCGGGCACTCCTAACAAGAAAATGACAAATTGGGCAGCTCCTCCAGAGCCGGCTTCCTTGGAGCAAAGGAACGAGACAGAACCCTTGATCACGCTGTCACTTTGCTTGGTGGCAGCGTGTCACACTTCCTCCCTCTTGGCACAGGATGTGTTAAACTTTAATCCATCCCGGGTTTCTTGTCATGGAGGAGTCTGATGGAAGTCTGTTCCGAGTTTTAGGGACTATCCTTTTGTTCCTCTTTGTACTGCTCAAAATGTGAGAATAAAACACCCTTCAGTTCTTGAATGAGCATGAACTGGCTGAACTCTTGGAGCTGTCACTGCTTTTACCTGTTTTCCTTGCGTGTATAATTGGGACACTTGATCTCCTAGATTCCCTTTAAAATTATTCACTGTTGTATTCAGGGCAGGAGGGGGAAAAAGCAATTCAATAACAAAAAGAATAACAGTTTATAATATGTAGCACAACGTTTCTATTGCTAGCATGTGTACAGGCAATTAGAATTAATTACAAAGACAAATTAAACTCTTAAGAATTTAGATGAATGATTAGCAGATTTTTTTTCTTCCATTTCAAATGCTTTATGGAGTAGTTGTGGGCAGGCAGGTAATATGAGTAGCTGTGCATTTCTCTTCCAGAATTAGTGAGAGTTTGGGTTTTGGTGTATCTCACATTTATTTGACAAACAAAGTGAGGCCTGAGGAGGACGGGTCTGTAGTGACTGTGTGGGAAGTAACAGACCTCTCTGTGTGTGTGTGTGAGAGCAGATTGTGAAATAGTTAAGCTGTGCCTCTTCACAAGCACATTGCTGATTTACAGAAATAGGGAACACTGGACACTTGGCTGCAGAGTGCTGGTAATACCTCTCGTTAGCACAAACACTTCTGTGTGTTTCCTCTCTACACAAAACATGATGACACTGATAATCCCAGCAGAGATGATAATGTGATTCTTAAATAGAGAGAAGCAGCCAAGACAAAATGAAGTTTAATGTTTAATCTCTGGAGGCTGCTGCGTCACTGAGCTTTACTTTCCCACAAACACACCTGCTACTGAGTGGTGGGTTTGCCTTCAAGGACATTTGTTTCGACCACAGCCCTGTAAAGATCCCTGAGCCCAGAGTTTTGAAATAAAGGGCTCTTAATAGGTGAGAAAATAGCCCTCTCAAGCAAGTATTAATAGAACGTGAAGGGAAATTGTTGGTTAAGGCAGCAAGAATTAAAGACCTCAAGTGATTGTGTGCTTGTAGTTTCGAGCGGTGAGGCTCTGGCTAGTTTTGACAGATACCTAATATCTGTGGGTGTCCTGCATGTCTGGTTAGCAGCTATGTAAGCATGAGAATCTCCCAGTAAGAAGATTAGTAGGCACTTTGCTGTAATGTTGTCATTTTAACTTGTAAAACAGCTTTTTAATTTAGTATATGGATGCGTGTCTGTATTTGTGCTGATCAATGCAATAGCATAAGTAAACTGAAGTGTGAAAGTTAAAATAGCCATACACAGATGTGTGAGCATGGTTTTGTGAGAAGCTCAGACTTCTGCTGTCTCTGAAACCAGCTTTACGTCATTTCTAGCCTTTTTTGTTATCAATGCCTGCCTTCCCCTTCCCTTTTGCTGGACTTGCTTATTTTCCAGAAAGAGAAAATATGCAAAACTCATCTAAAGGACAGCTTAGGTAAGAGCTGGGAAGTATCTAGAAAAGGGACTATCCTCCTAAGTAACTGAACCGAGACTAGTGACTAATGAGTATTTAATGGGACAGCTCGTGGCTAGTGATCAGAAAGTTATTTAAAATCTACCTGATGGGAGGTGATCAGTCTAGAAACCGCATTTTGATTGACTGCTAGAAAGGTCTATAAAGAGTCCTGAACCACGGTTCCCAAAGGTTTTGACCCCAAACACAGCCTGAAGTGGAAGTGCATTGTACTGTTGAAGGTTTTGCAGAGGCTCCAGTTGTTGGAGACCATCCCATCCCCACACGGTGGCAGATGCAGTTCCACCACTGCCTGTAGGTGCTAGACGGATAAATGTGCATTCAGGTCAGACTGAGGTGACTTCTCAGATGTTGTTCTTTCCATCCATCCCTTCTCTGCTGCTCTTGATTACTTTATCTCTTAGGTTATAATATTTTCCTACTTTGGGTATGAGCTGCTACAGCACTGGAAATGTTTTGCGATGAACAAATCCAGGCATAAAGTTCAAGTTTTGTGTTGGCAGGAGTACCTAAACCATTGGAGGTGCAGCAAAAGAGAAGCCTTTATTATGGAGTTAGGATTGGAATCCACCTCTTTGGCAAAACTCGTGTGCTGTGGACTCACAGGCAGCATAGACCTTGGGCAAAAGGAAGTAGGGGTTCTTTTACCCTTTCAGCACTTTCAATATATTTAATAACTGTTTTGCTTATTATGTTGAAGTCCAAGCACTTTTTTTCCCAGTGCTGTGCCACAGGATATTGTCTGTCCTGTTTGTTTGTGATGCTCAGCCTTGCTTGAGGAGGATGCTATTATATGAAGATGACAGAGAACTCAGTAGACATTTCCATAAGCTATGTTCTTCTGATCATGTAGTACTGTGATGATTCAACTTCAACAATATTTACTTAGCCTCTCTTGTTTGTTTTTCACATGCCATCCCACTATTGTCACTGTTTGATTGACTGTCCTGTTTGATGTTCTCAGTGAGATATATTAAATAGCTTGTTACTGTCTGTCAATAAAACATAACTTGAAAAGTACTTAGGCTCTTGCTAAGTTAATGTCTTTGTAACCCCCCTGTTTAAGAGTTCTGCTGTCTCCTTTTCTCATCTTTCACTCTGTGTTTCCTGAAAACCTCACTTTTGACAACTGCCCAATAGCTTTTCTGAGGTTTCGTTGTCTGGGGAGATACTGCAACTAGAAACCAGCCCTGTGGGAGATGGGCAGCTCAAAATGTAGAATTCAATACGAGCAATCAGGTATTTTCTGAGCTCACGGTGATAGTATCCAACCCAGTAGGGTGGGGGTTTTTTGCATAATTTGAATAGTTTCTGCTGCACTGTGATAGGAACTAAATCAATCAATTCGGAGCAAACATCTTCACTTTCAGAGGACACTTAAGAGAACACAGCAGTTGACAGTAACAGTGCTTGGAGAGGACAGCCATTCTTAAAACTGTATTATTCCTAAAAATGTCAACTGTTCCCTCAAAATAATGATTTGGGTTTTGTTGTATAAAATCTTCTTTCATCAGACACATTTTCTATGATGGTTAAAAGAAGCTAAGTTCTAGATGAGATGGAGGGAAGAGTGTCTTTTATTGCTAATTACTTTGATGGCATTGATACCAGGGATGTTTCATCCAAATCTGTTCTCTTCCCTTGTACCCCACCTTCAACATGTGCATGTAGATGAAAATAGAGTAGATTTTCTGAAAAGGTAGACCAAGTGGAAAAATGGTAATGTAAATCAAAAGTCTAGAAATTCTAATTCTTGCATCTTCTGCTGCTTTTTAAGCTCAACTGTGTGCTAACATTGAAAATATTTTATTTTTAAGGTGGCCCTGAGCCCTACATTGAAATATTTGAGCAACCCAGGCAAAGGGGCATGCGTTTCAGATACAAATGTGAGGGAAGATCAGCAGGCAGCATTCCAGGAGAACACAGTACTGAAAACAATAAGACCTTCCCTTCCATCCAGGTAAATACTGCTTTTATCCGGGAATTACCATTGCCCGCATTACCGTGGTGCTCGTAGCTATGTGTTGGACTCTGCACGGTAAATACAATGCTTTTCATCTCACGCTCTGGGATTCTTTCCTTGGCATGCAAATGGAGTTGCAGCAGAGTGGGAAAAGAGTTACTTGCTCCTGGTCACGAAAAGATTTGATTTACAAAAAGAGGAGAAGGTGCAGAGGTGGTTTACAAAGTGCTGCTAGAGGGGACTCAGTGAAGACTCAAGGTCTGGGAGCCATTCATTAGTAGCTTTCTCTGTTTGCACGTTTGCTCTGCTTCCTCAGTTAGGTGACGTGGGTTTGGTTTTACAGTTTGGACTGCAGCATGAATTTTGGGAGAGCCTTGAAGGAATTTGCCTACGAAATGTGGAAATGCTTTGAAATGTTGCTGGGCACAGCATGAAAGAAGGCGCTTTGTACTAGCGAACAATCGCCTGTGATGCGGCAAATGCGCTCTGCAAAAGACACCAGCGTGAAGTATGTGAAGCCAGAAGGGGCTACAGAAGTTAAAAATGAGCTGAGAAAGGGGACTTGTGTCCTGAGAGCATCTGTAGTGATGATGAGTTGGGTGGTTGCGCCACTAATGGGTTGGTAAATCCAGAAGGAAGGGATTCAGAGGAGCCCTGGCAGGGACAAAGATGGAGACAGTAGAGCTGGAATGGAACCACTTGGGCAGTAGCTTTCAGAGGTTGGACAAAGGAGACCCTAGACAGGTAGAGTAAGAGATAAGAATTGCTGGTCCCCTATCTGATGTTTAAGTTGGCAGTGTTTCCTTGATCTCTTTGTTTGGAGAAAGTCTGTCAGAGCTGAGATTAGAGGAGAAAGCTCAAATTTAAATGGGAGGTTACAAGCACTTGCCATCTTGCAGTCCATTGCTGTGCCCAGGAACAGAGGCTGTGTATTTGTGTTTGCAGTGTGTGCAAGTATAAAAAAACCAATGTGGAGCCAAAATTGGAGTTTCTGGAATCACAGCAGAAAACAAACAGATAGAGAAGATGTGAAATGTGGCAAATATGAGACGTTTTATGCTGAGGCACAAAAGCTCTTTAAGAAGGAGGGTTTGAGAGTGTTGGCAGTTTTGTTGAGTGGCAGAGTGAATCTCGATTGCATAAAGCAACTGTGGAAGCTGGTCCAGCCCTGGAGCCAGAATTACTAAGGGAAGAAGCAAAGAAGGTTTCCCTTTGACTATCACAGTGCCAGATTTGGTTAGGGAATGCAGGAAATGGAGATGGTGCCAGACTCATTTTTTCAGCGCTCTGCCAATTGAACAAGGAACTGCGTGGGCTGTTGGCAAGTGCAGAGGCTTGCACAGACTCTCAGCCTAAGTCTGTGTTGGGGCACAAGCTGAATGGGCTGAATCAAGCCTTGATTCCTCTTCTCTTGGACTGTGCTGCACATGAAGTCCAGGCAGAACCCAAAGGGGAGATGGGACATGGGTGGGTGACCATGCAAGCTTGGCCAAGTTTGTTCTTTTGAAAGGTGACTATTGATGGCAGAGCTGATTGTACCGATAGCAGGTGATTTCTAGGTGAATTCCTGCCTCCCTGAAGCCTGTGGGAGGCTTTAGTGCTGATTAGGTTCCAGGGGAGTCCCCCCTAGAGATGGAAATGTGAAGAGAGGGGCCAGGAAGAGATTACATTTCATGGTGCGGTTATGAAGATGAACATCAAGAGGGAACTGGAGAACCAGAACCAGCTAGATCAGGCTTCATGTTCATGGGACTGGGTGTGAAATGAGGGACAAATGATGTAATTTAAGAAAGAGAAGGAGTAGTGGAAGTATCATTTTAAGGGTAAAACAAAAAAGTAGCAGTGGCTTGTATGAAGACTGAATGGAGCCAAATTGGAAATTGAAGCAAACAGATGATGATAGGTGAAACAGTACAGTTCAAGTCAAAGGTTTGAGGTGTTAAATAAGGAGGATACATGATGGATCCTTGGAGTCTCAGGAGGAGGAAAGGAAGGGAAGGAGAAGGGACTGTTAGTTATAGGGCAGAGGAAGTGGAGGAGGAGAGCTCACCTCTGCACAAACGTGTGCCTGAGCAGCTCTTGTATTTGCTTTCCAGTTTTTATGTGTCAAACGATTGAGGCCAAACTGTTTTTCCTCCTTTTTTTTTTTTTTTTTTCTTTTACACTCCCCCACACTTGGTGACTTCACTGGTAGCCATCAGCTTGAGGTTGCTTTTATACACCTGTGAAAGGAACATTGAATTAGGCTGATGACTGGTGTGAAAGCTCTGGTAGGAGCTTGAGAATTTGGTACTCCCCAGCTTGAATGTAAAATTGAATACTCATCTGAGAATTAGTTGGGAAAAAACCCAACAACTTCAGAGGGGATTGTGTCATGCTGTATCTATTAAGATCCTCTTTCACTAATTAGTGTTCCATGCAGAGGTACTATCCTTATCCATGAGTTTTTTCCTAAAATCTTTGGAGGAAGACTTGTTCCTCAAGCAACATTTCTGTGTGGTCACCTATGTACCTCTGGTGCTTCTTCCATAGAGCATTTCAAGATAAAATTTATTTTCTGTAACAGGTGGGGACTGGTACCTAAAATCTCAAAAATACCATGCAATTTTTTTTGTAGATTCTGAACTATTTTGGAAAAGTCAAAATAAGGACTACGTTGGTAACAAAGAATGAGCCCTACAAGCCACACCCTCATGATCTGGTTGGAAAAGACTGCAAAGATGGCTACTACGAAGCTGAGTTCGGGCCAGAACGGCGAGTCCTGTCGTGAGTAATGATGTTGCTTGGGAGTTTGATTAATTATGCCAGTGATTTGCTAATCTTGTGTTTTAAAACTCACACTGATGATTAAAAGAGCGATTAGAATTTGCTCTAGTTTACTAATCCATCTTGAGGAACTTCCCTTTGAAGTATTTCCTTCTTTTTTTCAGTACTACGCTTGCACTTTTTCTTTCCTGTCACACTTTTCTTTCCTTTACCCATTCTCCCAATGTCTTCTTTTCCTTTCACTTACTTTTTCTAGCCTTGTTCATTAATACATCTTACTCTTGAGCATGACTCTTTCCTACATGTGAAAATGATGAGTAATAGAATGGGTAACAGCATTAGAATTAGTACTTCGTGGTGATGAGGGAAGTTCACATCTTCCATGGAAATTGTATTTGGACTTTCTGGAGAAAGTTTGTAGTGGCTGAGTATCATGTAATCTAGAAGACAGTGGTTGTGACACATCTAGAAATCTGTTAGTAGCTGTCACTGTTGTTGCTTGTTGTTTGGGTTGGGGTTTTTTGAGTGAAAATACAGATTCTGCTCAGACCCAGCTCTGTAGAGTAAGTGTGCCAGGGAAGGATCTGCTTGTGGAAGCAGTGAGGAAAACTCAGGATATGTACAAGACATTTCTCAGGGCTGCTAAGAATATCTCAAATACAGTTGCATTTGACGGTGTTTCCTCTAAATGTACCAAGCCTTGTATAATAAAATAAATGCAGAATCAGCTGCAGCAAACATAGAGTGATTATTGCTGGAGAGGGGAATTTAGAACTGGCAAGCTGTGTGGTTCAGAGTTTGCGGTGTAGGAAATATGGAAGTAGGCTGTTGCTCTGGGGTAAGCATAACTAAGCTGGGAAGAAAATCAGGTAAATATTTCAGTGTATAAGTAGCTCTTACACACAGCTCTCCGGCCAATGGGATTCTCTTGGTGTTGGTAAAATTACTCCACGTTTACGTGGGTTTAGTCAGTAGGACACCAATAAAGGAGAGAGCTGAAGACACATCTGTTTTGAAGGTGGTGAAATAAAGAGTGGAGATGCCTGGGCTGGATGCTGAAGAAGCTCGAGGGATCAGGGATGTGCTGCAGTGCGTTCTGGTGGCATGGGGCACGCTGACTTGACAACATCCTAAACTCTCACAGGACCTTGCACCTTCCTCTGACCATCCATCCACCAGCTTCCCCTTGGTGTTCTCAGATCGAGCTTCCTCAACCAAGGTCAAAGGAAGTCTGCTGCTCTGGCCCATCCCACTTCCTCCCCTCAGCTCTGTGCCTGCTGATCCGAGGCAGAAAAGCCCGATTGCCTAACACCTTTTCTGGCCCTGTGTTCCCATCACTGGGTGCAGCAAGACACTGATGATTGTTTCTCCTCTTGGAGTTTTGTTGCACAAGGGTCAGTGTGGAGGCATGAGGAGAGCCTGTTAGAGAGGCCATTACAGGATGTCATGCTAAGAAACACTGGGATGCTCTGCAAATATTTATTTGCAGATTGCGATTTCATCTCCATTATATGTTTGCATCAGATCTTGTCCTTTGGCATAATGCCATGCCTCTGTTTCACTTCAGGCACTGGTGCTTGTTTGTTCCATCCATGAATTCTTCTCAATATTTTTAGGATATGAGCCTCTCAGTTTCCTACAGAATAGTAAGTGGGCTGCTTTCATTTTATAGATAATGTGAAACTGTGAGCTTTGTGTTTGGCATTGGAGATCCTGATGGGAGGAGGCTTGACACATTCCCTTTGAAATGTTTCCAGCATCAGTACACTCATTTTTTTTTTTTTTAACAAATCATTGGTTGCTTTAAGATGAAAGAACAGTATGATCCATAATTGGATCTGGATGTTTAAAGACATTTTCCTTTTTGTGGCTGGTGACTCAATCTTCACATTCTTCGAGTCCATGTTGGAGAAAAGCCTCATCCAGTTACAGGAGATGTCCTCTGTCAATAGTGTTTCTGCCTCTTTACTCTTGCTGAGCATCCCAAATTGAGCAAAAATCCTTTTTTTTTTTCTCATCAGTAGAAGTGAAATTATTAATCACAGATTTGGGGCTGCTCTGAGTAATTACTCTGCTTTCTGCTGTTCAAAGTTCTCCATGTTTTAAAGTTCCCAAGCATTTTGTTCTGCCTGTGGTATAATGATCTTTGTACTGCTGCCCAAACTTGATCAGAGCCCTCCCTGGCCGAGACATCAAGGCAAGAGTATGAAAGTCAGAGCTTGTGGGGCTGCCTGTGTACTCAGATTTTTACTTCCTAGTTTCCTCTCTCTGCGAGGATGATATCATAGTTTTTTTAGATGTTTTTCGTTTTTTCTCTCTCTTCCTACTTCTCCCTCTCTCTTCTCGTTATCTCACTCGCTTCCTGTCAGCGCCCATCAATGTGAAACCCCACAGCCCTACTGGGGCTCTCAGCAGTTCCTCCTCTGACCCAGCCTCTCCTAGGCATGGTTAAACACACACTTTCACTGTGACAGCACAGGTTTAGAAAACATTGATAACCTGAGAATTTCAAGCTGCTGAAAAGCTTCCTGTCCACAAGAGGCTTCATTTGGGGATATAATACGGAGCCGGGCCTGTTTGTGGACTTTGAAGTGTGCTTCAAGCAATCTGAGGAATCCAGTGGGTATTCTGAGGAGGGTGGAAATAATGTATGCTGTGATCAAGCCCTAAAGAAAGTACTTCTTCCAGGAGCAGGTTGAAATAGGATTGCTCATCAAGGTGCAGTCCCAATCTGAATGTCAGCAGCCATGAGTTGAAGGCAAAGTGCTTTAGTGAATGATGAGATGCTGCTATGTTTTATTTTCCCCCCTCATGATCAGTTTCAAAAGGAAGCCTGTGCCTTCTTCTAGGGAGCAGAGGTTCTGGAAGTGGAGCCTGGTGGCAGAGGATTTGGGAACCTCTGAACACAGTGTGTTGGGCACAAACAAGGGAGTTTGGGGAAATTAAATTTATCATCATGCTAGGAGAGTCTTGTTCAGAAGTGGAGAACCACCCTTGGCAGGAGCAAGGAGTATCTTTAGGTGCAATAAGATGCTCTTTTGCTGAAGCAAACAAGGATTGTGGAGTTTCAAAGCAAGGGAAATGTCTGGGACTTCTGGAGAAAGATGCCTGCTGGCACAACCCATCTTCAGAGCTTATTGTAAACCATCATGATGCACAGATTATTTCTTTTTTTTTTTTTTTTAAACTTCCTGCTTTACATCCACTCAGCTTTGATGATGTCATGGTTTTTCCATGTGGGAAAGAGTCAGCCTGCCTGGGACTCCCCCCACCTCCTGCATTGTGATGACCTGCACTTTTATGCAAATCAGGAGGAGCTGCAGCTCTTCAGAACTTTTCCATAACTATGTGAGATTTAAAAACCTGTTTTGACCTGTTAAAAAAAACCCTTTAAAACAGTGTTTAAGATTTATATTCCTTGATAAAAGCAGGAGAGAAAATCCTTTAACTAATGCAAATTACCAGGTTTATTGATTACAAAAATGATTGGCACTATACATCACCCAAGACTGAGTATCTAACTTTTTAATCAGTGTAGGTTTACTGCAGAGTAATAATTTTTAATATAGAAATATACTTAATAATATAGATTATTTAGGATCTTATTTTATTTTATTTTTTTTGCTTCTGTGTCTGCCCTTACTTTAGCAAAAACAACATCTCTGCTCTTCAGGTCTTGTACACCCTTCTCAAAAGAAGCTTTTTTCCATTTCTTACACTGGATGTTATCACACTAAGTAACATGAATATTTTATTTCATAGTCTACACTGAAGATGTTATTAGCTGCTGAAATCTTGCCACATATGCTTCAGTTTTCAGAACTTGGGCATTCAGTGTGTGAAGAAGAAAGACCTGAAGGAATCCATTTCTTTACGAATCTCGAGGAAAATTAACCCTTTCAATGGTGAGTGGAAATCAGCTGGCTCTCTTGGCAGGGTGATGGGGTTTTGCTTGTCCTGTCCTGCCCTTGCTTTTGTGGTGGAGTTTGTTTTTTTTTTTTTTTTCTCCAAAAAATCTCTTTCTGAGAAACAGTCTTCCCCTTCTGTGTCCCTCCCAGTCTTTCTTCCCGGTCATCACATGATGAATCTATTTGGATAGTTGCCCTTTTTTTTTTTATATTGAGTTTTTGTAATTCCCAGCAGCAATCAGAGTTGCTGCCTGGACAGAAGGAATGGGATAGCAACAGAAACCTTTCCTGGAAACTTCTACAAGTGTCTTGGGAATTGGATTCCCCAGTTTTGGCAGGGATGAGAGTAAAAGACTGAATTAGCATAACTCTGCAACGATTTAAGCCAATACAAATCTCACTCGCCACTTTCTCATCTCTTCTCTTGCTGTGTTTTCTGTGACCAGGTCAGGGGGCTGATAGTCCCCTGGGAACTGCCCCTCACTTGATTTCACAGCAGGATTGCAGTGTCAAGGCTGGGTTGGACAGGGCTTGGAGCAGCCCAGTCTGGTGGGAGGTGTCCCTGCCCATGGCAGGGGTTGAAATGAGATGATCTTTGAGCTCCCTTCCACCCCAAACCATCCTGTGATGCTGTGGTTGGTCCCATCAAGTCAGAGGCTGCAGAACCACACCTGTGAGGGGTTGCCCACAGGGTTTTGTGTGATGTGACTGATCTGTGGGCTGCTCTCAGAGGAGTCATCCTGCTCTTCCCTCCATCCCTGCTCTCACACTCCCACCACTTTCCTCACGCCACCACACACAGGGGCTGTGTGGCCCCACAGCGAGTTGCTCCAATGGAAAACCAGCTTGAAAACAAAACAAAAAAAAAGAGTGGTTTCACTTCAGACCAACTTGCTAAACCAACTCCTCTCACAGCAATTTAACTGCCAAGCTCAGTGCACAGATCGGGTGGGGAACACACTGCAAAGTTTTGGGCCAACTACAGTCGGGCCAACACATGCAGAATGCAGGCACAACTGGGGGAATTAGATGAAAAGCATAAATACCCCCAAATTATTAGCTAAGCAGTGTCAATGTAGTAATGTGTTTCCCTAAGTGTGACAGGAGCTTGGAGATTCTCCAAACATTTCGCTGCGTTTTCTAATACCCACAGAATTCTTGCTATATTCAGGTAAGATCCTTTCTAGAGAGTTGAGAGCTGGATTTCTGGCTGGCTTTAAAATACATGTCCCTGAAATGGGACAAAAAGAAGGATGTTGAATTTATCACGGAATAAAAAATGTCTTAGATATTTTTCTTAATTTTAGAACAGCTGTCTGAAGTCAGGTTGATGGCCCTGGTGACCCATCTGAACAATCACCCTAGTTAAGATAATGTATGCACACAGTATTTTGACAAGAGTTTAGTTCATCAGCACAATTTAAACAGTTTAAGGGTTTGAATTATGTTGCCTTGACTCAGCCAACTCTACCTTGATTTCAAACAATAAAAGGGGAACTTTTCTGTAGAAGGAAGTAGATTTTTACAGTTGTTGGAACTTAACTCCACCTTCACTAATAAATTTTGGGCGATTGCAGAAGGTTGTGCTTGGTAACATCCGGGCAGATCCTGGGCTGCTTCCCGCCAGTCCAGCAGTGGAGGAGGCCACATTCCTGCCCTGGCAGCGGGGGAGAGCCTGCCTGGGTGACACACAGGGCAGCACCCTGCTCTGGGCAGGGGCTGTGCTGAGAAGGGGCCGCTGGCAATCCCCAGCTGCGTCATTGCCCTTTGGCACCTGTTAACGTGTCAGCACAAAGCAGAGCCACTTGAGAATGACCTCCAGGGCAGTCCCACACTGAGCAGAGCCCAGAAAGGCCTGGGACCAAGGTCTAATAAAACAGGAATAGTGACAGGAATATTTTTATATGTTTATTTTGTTGATCAGAACTGGTTTTTGTGAGCAGCAGTTACCACAGTGTTTGGTGCTTGATAAGGTTGAAGTGTTTTATGTATGGATTTAGTTGGTTTTTTAAGGTCAGAAGAGTGTTGGTACATTTTCCAGGATTGTCCAGGCTGTGCTGAATCCATCCTGCATTGTGTTTTACCTCTGTGTCTTCAGAAAGGCATCTGACTTCCCTGTTTAGAGACATTCCAGAGCTGTGCATCCTCTAAGCAGGTCGCAAGTTGGTGTTGCTCATTTCTTGTATGACATCATCAAAGAAACTTCATGGAAAACGAGCCTTCGGGGTGCTTGTGCGTTGGCTGGCTTTTCTTTTTCTTGCCCACTTTCTTCTGGAACAAACATTCCCTGTCCTGAGCCTGCTTTTGGGGCAGAGAGGTTCAGTATTGACCCTAAACAATCGATGCCTACCTTGGAATCCCTGGGTGATTGGAAGTTGTTTGCAGATCACTGCCCTGTGCCCAGCTGGAGGCGTCTGCATTGGAGTCATTCTGCAAGTGTACCTGTGTAAGGCTTTCTCCCTGTGAATTCCCAGTGCTGGCTGGCAGCATTTATCCCTTGTGAAGTTCAGCACAGGCTGAAGGAGCTGTGTGCACTCACTAGGATGATTTGCCATCAGGTTGTTCCTCGTGTCAGCCTTGTTTGAGAGAGAGGGAATTGCTGTTTCCACACAGTGTTTGTGATCCGTTGTGTTCCCAAAACACATCCCATATATTTTTGTCCTCTAACAATCTAAAGAATTCTAGAAATCCTTTTTGTTTCTCATCCCTGAGCGCTGCTGGGAAATGGGGCATGGTGTCTTAACCTGTAACTAGGACTCCTTGGCATGGTGATGATACAAGCAGCACAGCATCGAAGGAGCGGAGTTACTCCTCCAGTGGAGCTGGTCCACGTCTGCTTTCTATGGTGTTTGTTTTCTTTTAGGAGCTATTGAGTTGTGCCATATCCTTGACTTCCCATGCACTGTCTGATGTACAGCCAACTCAAATTAAAAGAAGAGCCAGTTTTCAGTTAAGAGCTTTTGTGAGTGGGTGTGACTTGACATAGAGACAACAATTGAGTTAATAACAACCTGAGTTAATTATCAATGAGGAAAAGCCCTAAGGTCTTTTCTTTAAATTAGGGGAAAACTGTACTCAGTGCAGTGTTACAGAGGACTGACCTTTTTCTAGCCAAATGCACAACGGCACGAAAACCCCGGACTCCTCTTGGAGCGAGAACACCGGAGAATCGCCAACTTGCAGGCAGTTTTTATCAGAGGGGGTAACCTGGCTTTCCCTGGAGCTTGCCCCAGGCTTAAGCTTCCTGCTCCTTTGCGATTGCTTGTGCTTGCGAGCGTGTGGTTCATTTTTGGGCTGTCCCCTGCACCCCACACCTAAACACGTCTGCGGGCGCCTCCGCAGCGTTTCTTTCCTTTGCCGTTTCCCCTTTCCGCCCGCGAGCAGCTGCCCCGCGGTGGCTCCGCGCTCGTCACCGTCTGTGCCGTGACGCCCCCGCCATGCTCGCCTCCTGCCCACGCCGTCCCCTCCCCGCAGCTTCCTCCCTCGCTGCTTCCATGAGAACCCCAATCTCCTCCTCTGACGCCACCCGCCCACGCCGTCCCCAGGATCCCCCTCTCCACCTGTGCCGGCTCTGCGGGGAGTTTTAGGGAGCCATGGATTGCGTGAGCGGCTCGTGGCAAGGATCCTTGGGTTGGGAATGGGTTGGAAGCATCCACTGTAATCAGCGCCTGGGATATCACAAGACACTTCAAGCTTCTTTTCTTGTATGAAAGCAAATGTGCAACCCCCCAGCTAAATCCTGGAGTGTAAAATCTTAGCAGGGAGAGGCATCAGCTTTTTAAGAGGCATGGAGCAAACCCGCTCGAGGAAAGCTGCGTGTCCTGATCGTGGCATGACTTTAGCACTTAGCTTTGGAAAGCCCTTTGTTCTTCCATTCTCATGCAAATGCTCCTTGCTGCTTATGCCAAAATATGGGTGTTAATATAAAGGACAGACCCCTTTCAAATTGTTGAAAAAGGAACATTACCAAGTAGCGAGACAAAAATGCTGTCTTCTTTATTTTTTTTATGATAGAAACAGAAACTGCTAGAGAAAGGTATAAGGAATGTACAGAGGCTGATGGATACACTTGTTTAAATCTGTTCCAACTTTACCTTCTTCACATTGAACTTAAAACAGGAAAAGAAGCCAGAGAAACATTGTCTAGGCAAAACAAAGGCTGAGTTTGGAAAGTTTTAATTTGTTTTTCCAGTTCTTCCCTTGGCTGGGCCGTTCACCTTCCCTCCACTTCTTTCTTCTGTAAATCAGGGAAATGTATCCATAGGAGTTTGGACATTTGCTGACTCTTGAATTTTAGTTGTTTGCAGTCATCAACTCCCTGAGTTTTTGCTTTTTAAAAAATGGGTGTCAACGATGCACATTCTGTTTCAAGGTACATGTAAAAGTTTCTCTTTTTTCTGCAGAACTGATTGAAAATTACATTTTTGTGGATCTCACTGGTATAAAACAGAGAAGAAACACAGTACTGCCACAGTCTTCCCCTCCCCTTGTTCCCAGCTTCACCAGGGCCCTTCATCAGGGACTGTAGCGATACGACAAGGAGTAATGGGTTCAAACAGAAAGAGGGGAAATTTAGGTTGGATATACAGAGGAAATTCTTTAATGGTGATGAGGCCCTGGCAGGTTGCCCAGGGAAGCTGTGGCTGCCCCATCCCTGGAAGTGTCCAAGACCAGGTTGGGCAGAGCTTGGAGCAGCCTGGGATAGTGGGAGGTGTCCCTGCCCATGGCAGGGGGTTGGATCTGGATGATCTTTAAGGTCCTTTCCAACCCTGGCCATTCTATGATCCTACCTCTTGGGAAGTGCTATTAGAAGGCTACACCAGCACAGCTGTGGCTGCAGCAGGGCCATAGGCTGGGGGATAAGCTGGATCTGAAATGGACCTCGTGGGCACCAGGAGGGACCTGTGACTTGCACTCCATTTCCCTGCCTGGTTGGACCTGGTGTAAATCAGCACCAGCTCTGGAAGAGGCTCTGCTTCCTCTGCTTCCCTTGTGCCAGGGCTGCCTGTCGTGGGAACCAGCTGGCTGAAAACAAGCCTTTTCCTCTTCCCTTCTGGCAAGACAGTTCTGAGCCAGACCAGCTCCTTGATCTGATTTACCACATGAGAGCTAAGCCAGCCTGAACAGTGCTGCAAAGGTTGGGCAGAGCCACCTTTTGCAGCAAAACCTCTGGCATGGACCAAGTTAGACTGCCCAGTCGGTATCAGGGCCAAGGGGGGTATCTTTGTTCTCCAGGAGCAAAAGCCTGCAGGCAAACCACCTCTGTGTCATCCCTTAAATGAAACTGAGCTCCCTGCATATCCCTAAATTAAAAACCCTCATCTGCGTAAGAGAGAAACAGCTCATGATGATTATTAATGAAGTGTGATCTCTGCCGTGTTTTAACTTGTGGAAGGTCATTCTCTTTGACATCTCATGTGGCTCACGTGCCCCTGCAGCCCCTCAGTGACAGGGGAGGGTCACAGGATGTCCCTTTGCAGGGTGAGCTGTGCTCTCCACAGCGCCTGCTCTCTGACTGTGTCACACCACATTGTTTGCCCTGGAAGTTTCCGTGCAGGTTAAGTTGAGATGCTCAAGTGCCTCCAGCTCTGCCCACTCCAGAAGGTTGACATCATTTGCTGAGTGATGGGCCCTGTGTGAGGGATCTGCTGTTTGATGGGTGTCACATTATCAGTCAAAAAACCAAGCTCTTGATCATTTCTCTTCACTGTTCAGAATAAACTTTCACTTCCCCTGAAGCATCATCTTATAAGTGAATGTCAGAGCCTTTAATCCCCTATTAATATAATCATATAATTGGCATTTTATTGGCCTTTCTGCATGTTGAAAGCTGTTGAAATACTTAAAAAACTATAAAACTGTAATTAGAAATTAAAAAACAGGAGGCCTGACATTACCAGCATCTTTAATACTGTGTCCAAACTTTGACTTGCACGTTGATGTGTTGAACCCAGAAAGTCTCCAATTTTGTGTTACAGAAGCAAATCCAGCAGGTTCTCAGTGAAATCTCAGTGGGACATCTTTGGATTTTAGAGACAAAATCTTGGAGACAGGGACAACCCAAACCTAATCCCTGTGAGCTGCCCAAATTAGCCAGCTCAGGTTGGAAGGAGTTCACAGTTTAGCTCACGTGGGGTTTTTTGCCCATACTGGGACTGTATTGCTCTCTTTCCATGTTAGCAGACAATGGATTAGGGAATTATTTCCAAGATAATTATTTATTAAAGTTGGGGAATCGGCATTTTGTTCAGAAGAGTTGTAAACAGATTTATAATTAAATTATTTACTGGTTATTGTAGCGCTTTTCCAGATGGAACAGCAAATCTTCCCCGGGTTTGGCTGTAACTCCAGGTACTCCATTTGCAACCCTATTGCCAGAATCCTGGTGGGTGGGGTTTAATTTCTTTTGCCATGATGCTGCTGATATTTTTATGGTTTTTTTGGACATCGTATTTCATATTTACCTTAGAATTATAATTATTTTTTAAATACTATTTGAATTTCTGTGTGTTATTTCTCTGGGTTACTTCTGAAAGCTCCTTGTAAAGCTTACAAATAGTCCTTCATGTGTTCCTGTGTGCAGAGATAAGTACAGTTGAAAGGATTTCTGCCAGGTTAAGGCTATTTTCTGTAATTAGATGGGGCCATCACAGGAACATACCCAGGCTTTTGGTTGGGTTCCAGCTCTTTGGGCTGGATTCAGATGAAGACACTAAGGTGTGGTACCACACAGAGAGCAGCAGTCAGAAGAGGAAGTTGAACTCTTGCCAAAACCAAAGAACTTCTTCCCTTTTTGTTATTTTTTGGTTCATGTGTTGTGTTGGAGCCTTTTTTTTACCACACCTGCCCCCAAGGTGCCACGTCAGGTGAGGTTTGTGCTTCACGTGTGTGATGCCCCTGGTTTCAGCCCAGCTGCTTTTGCAGGGAGTGGATGGAGTGGCTGCTCCTCCTCTCCAGCACATAGCATTCCCAAAATCTTCGACAGCGTTTCCTAACTTTAATAACTTCCAGTTTGTCAGGTTTAACCCCATCTGTTGTCCTCCTGCACAGGAGGTGGTGGAAAAACACGGAATGACACGACCATCCTCTGTCCGGCCATGCTCCAGGCATTACTCAGGCTCTTTGTCTGCCTTGGCTTTGTTTGCTTTTAATATTCCCAAGGTGCAAGCCAGCATCCATTCCAAGTTGGTGGCTGCTCTCAAATTGACTTCAGAGGGAGCAGAATTAGATGTTTGTTAAAAATAACAACATTTTATTTTGTTTGGATGATTGTCTTTTATGTTTTGGAATCGGTGAAAGCTGTGTGCTTCTTCATATGTGCGTGGAATCTGGTCTCTCTCCTTTTTTTTTAAAGCCTGTCATCACAAGATGGAGTTGCAGCTGTCTTGTTCTCCTTTTTTTTTTGCTCTGTTGTGTTCTTCTTGTCTGGTTAAAAATAGTCCAAGAGGAATCACTCTTGACTGAACACTTCCTCTTTCAAACAACAGATTTTTTATAAAATTCTATTAAATCGTTTATAAAAACATGCAAATCAGGAGCAGTGGGTTTTGCTGCCATGGAATGAGCTGTACCCAGTGATTCTGTCTCTTGCCATTCTTGGCACACCACGGCTGCATCAGGTGTTAAACAGATTTATTGGGAATTTTCACAAGTTTGTAGCATAGGAAATGATGTCATTTGAACATTAGCATTGCTAATTTTCTCCATATCTAGAGTATTTTTGCTTTTATAGGGTACTCTTAAGCTTTAGTCTGCTATTACTTGTTTCTGAGGAAGAGACACATTTCCCTGTGGAAAACACAGAGCGGGACTGAAGCTCCTTTAGCGTGACAGAGAGACTTGGTTGCACAACCACAAAGTCCTCACTTTTGTTTCAGGGTCAAAAGCCAGACCCAGATTTCGTGCTCAGCTTCCATCTACAGAGAGCTTACTCAGGCAAAGGTATTGACTCTCTGTGCTCAGTTCAATTGTGAAGAGGCTTGAGGTTCGAGCACCCCTTGGGTCTCTGGAAGGATCCACATGGTCACCAATGGCTAACACAGCACAGGGACGTAAGCCCTGATGTCAGGGCATGGATTAGAGCTGCTCTCCTGATAGCCCTCCTGCAGGGTGCACTTCGGAAAATGCACTTTTCTCTCTGTGTTCTCTGAATCAGGCTGCATCAAGAGGCAGCCAAATCCAAGTCACGCTGAGGAGCTGTCTGTTCCAAACCTGTTTCCTACAGATCCTGTTTCAGCTTAGCAGGTGAACTAATGAAGTGCATTAAGGCATAAAACTTTGTGTATCTGGTGACACAGTCAGCACCAGCCTGCAAAGTGCTCAGGGGCAGAGCTCCTCTGGGCCTCACCATTTCTGAAGCTCACACAGTTGTGGCTTAGTTTTGTACTTGCTGCTGTATTTGTCTTGAAATATTGCAGATGACAGGCTTGTAAAGGGGAAAGGTGACTTGATTTCCCTTTGCACTAGAGACCAGGAGAAATTGATATTCAGAGCACCAGAAGGACTCAAAATGCCAGTGGAAAGTATTCTGAGCTCATCACACTTACTATTTCACACTATCAAAAGGTAAAAGTGCCCACTCAAGTGGGCATTGTGGAATCCCACTCGTGGCAGGGTGGAGACCTGAGCCAGTGATAAATGCTAAAGGTCAGAGCAGGCAATCTAATCAGTACAGCGTGGTCCCCAGACTTGTTATCACAGCCACGTTTAATCTTCTGTTCTTGCAAGAGGCCTTTGCAAGGGAGGGGAGGCAGTGAATGGAGAGCTGGTGATCTGGTGACTTGGCACATGTTGGCTTTGGGTAATGGTGAGGAGTGTGAAACTGCTGAACTGCTGCCTGGAGGGGTTTGGGGAAACAGAAACACTTGAAATTATTTTAATTATCAGTACTTCTACGTAAGTGAAATCAAGCCATTTTTGAGAGCTTTGAATGTCAACGTTACGGTTTAGTGTCCCACCCTAAAGGAAAGTGTCAAATGCAGAGGGGGCTGCTCTTCCCAGAACTGGCCACTAAGCTGGGAATACGTGGGGCTGCTCTTCCCAGAACTGGCCACTAAGCTGGGAATACGTGAAATGTTCAGTAATGATACCACAGGCGCTGTGTCTTGTAATTAAAATAAGGAGTGAACAAAATTGAAATGCTGAGTTTTGGGTTATGCATTGCTGGGTTTTACACTGGGAGGAATATGCAAAGAAATGGATCCTTTCCAGCAAGGGTTTCCTTCTTGTGTTACAAATCTGTATCCTAATGACTCCACTAATCCCTGCTCTGAAAGGTACAGCAGTGACACTGGTGGTGATGGGGTGGGGAGGTGCTTTCTGTTGTTTCAGCTTCATTCTTGCCCCAGGAGTTGCTTTCTGACTCTTTTTCCATCTCAGTTTCTAGAGGAAAATAATGATAGCCAAAGTCTCTCACTGCTGCAGAAAATCTTTAACAAGATCCTTGGATCCTTTTGTACCAAAATATTTCACTTGGGCAACATCAATTCTGCAAATTTTATCACGCACAAAGAAGAATAAAAAATGACTTTTAAATTATAGATACACGAAACTGTTGTGGCAGGCAAGGTGAGGAAACCAGACACAAGAAACAGCTGGAGAACTTGGACAGCTGAGCCTTGTTGGGTGCAGGGAAAGCATTAAAGGCTTCAGTATCATTTGTTGTGAGCAAGGCATTAACTCCAGCTGCCAGGGGCCACGGCCACGTGTGCCTGGGCAACACCATCTCTTTTACTGGTAAAGTTTGGTAAAGAATTCCTGCTGGTTCTGTGAGTGACCCTCAGTGTTGTCTGTCCTTCAGTGCCTGAGGAGCAGCTGCACAACATCGACGAGTACGACCTCAACGTCGTCCGGCTCTGCTTCCAAGCTTTCCTTCCTGACGAGCACGGCAACTACACCATAGCCCTTCCCCCTTTGATTTCCAACCCCATCTATGACAACAGTGAGTACCAGCTCAGCCAATTGTCTTTTTTCTTTTCTTTTTTTTCCTTTTCCCTTTTGTTTTTCTCTTTGGCTTGCGATGAGAAAGGCCGGCTTTCTGAGGTGTGTTCCGGTTCTGGGTCGCTTCTGCATGATTGTCACGTGGCAAGTCGCAGTGAGCATACATTCCAACATGAGCCCAGGGTGAAATGTTGGCCAGCCACAGTAAGGATTGTCCGTGGCATTCATGGACTCACACACGGGTGTGTTTCCAGCCCTTGTTCACACACAGCAGCAGTGACTGCAAGGAAAGGCCCATTCCTGACGTGCCAAGTGATTAAAGTGATAGTAGTGAGATGGATGGCTGCCTCGAGGCTGATCTGTTTTCCAAGAGAGTCCTCTGGAGCCTCTTTGTGCCCCTAAGGAGTCTTGCCTTTGCCATGTGGGGGCTCTGGGATGGGACTTGCAAGAGAGATTTATCCCCGTGGGAAACTGTCTTAAGGCCTTTTGTGTCCTTGTCAGTGGTTGTTTCGCTGTACAGGTGGGGTAATGGAGGAGTCCTTGATCGTGCTGCAGGAGGGTGCAGAAGTGCATGAAACCCCTTCTTGGCACTGTTTTCCACATTTCACAAAAAGGGTTTCCGTAGGGCATCGGCAGCTGAGGATTTTAGCCCTCAGTGTGTGCTGGACTCCTCTCTGAGAGCAGAGTTGCAAGAGAAGTCTTAAATCTTGTAAAACTTTCCTGCAGTGTTTTTCATTTCTGCAGCATGAGTGTTTCCATGCTAGATGTTTGAGGTCCTTATTTTAGCAGAAACTACTGAATGAAATGAGATCTGCACTTCCTAAAGCTGTTAGGATTGTGTTGGTGCGGGCGCAACCATTGTGAAAACGTTGAGTATGAACTCAGGTGGCTCTGGTACATTTAGAGTCCCCTCTAGAATGATCTGGAAGCTGGAACTGCAAGCGTTGTGTTACTGAGAAGCCTTGCACTGAACTAATCAGGGCTGAGATAAAAACTGATGTACCAGATTTGCAGCTGTGCCTCAGATGCCATTTAGAAATGTGCCAAATCATGATTACTTGTCCCGTGGGCTGACGTCAGCCCCGGCTGAGCGCCGTGGGGGAAGCAGGGGCGGGTGCTGGGGGTGTCTGTGGGCAGCACCCAGAAGCCTCCCTGTAGTGTAGCAGCCGTGTAAATAAACCCGTGCGGAGCTGCGACCACAAATGGTAAAAAAATGGCCCCGCTCAGTTTCAGATCCCAGTTGCTTTTAGAAGCGTCAAACTGGGTAAAGAGCTGCTCTGTCCTATGGCTGGGTTGTACCCTCAGGTGACAGGGACTGCAGGCTGGGCAACTCTGGGCTCTGAGGTCTGAGCCTTCACAGGTCTGCTCAGATTAGGAGCAAAGCAATACTCTGAAAACCAGCTTGGACACTTCAAGTCCAGTGTTTTCTTCACTTATTCTCATCCTTCAGAGTCTCCGCTTGCTTTGGATAGTGAGATGCAGAAGAATCATATTGACATCACACAGAAGAATCATGTTGACATCACACAGGCAACTCCACTAGCAGAGGCTGCTAGTGTCTCAAATTCAGCATCTTCTGTTTCCAGATGCTTCTAAAGTTAACTGGTCTGGAACAGAAATTTCCCAAGTTGCGTATCAAAAAGTCTTGGGAAGAGTCAGATGAGGCAGCTCGCCATTTCTGAGAAACGGGGTTGGGTAGAACTTGTCGTGCCCTTGTTGATTTTCAGTGAGGGGCTCGTTTCTCTGGGGATTTGTCAGCAGGGATGTGGTGTAGGGGAGCGAGGAACAGGAGTTGGGCAGGAGTTGGTGACAGGGGATGAGGAACATCTCCCTTGGAGACGGGTGTGGGGCTCAGTGCTCCTGCTGCCAGCACACTGGTGCATCCACATCTGCTGGAGTTTGTGTGCGTTGATTTCCCTTCTCAATTCCTTCTCTAAGCACAAAACAACAAACTCCAGTGAAGGAGGCGGTCCCAAAAATCTGTTACAAGGACCTAAAGTGAACTGCAAAGAGCTGGAGAGGGACTTTTCAGAAGGGGATGCAAGGACAGGACAGGGGATGATGGCTTTGAACTGACAGAGGGAAGGGTTAGATTGGATATTAGGAAGAAATTCTTCCCTGTGAGGGTGGTGAGGCACTGACTCAGGGTGCCCAGAGAAGCTGTGGCTGCCCCATCCCTGGAAGTGTTCAAGGCCGGGTTGGATGGGTCTTGGAGCAGTTTGGGACAGTGGAAGGTGTCCCTGCCCATGGCAGGGGCGTTGGAGTTGGATGATCTTCAAGGTCCCTTCCAAGCCAAACCACTCTGTGATTCTCTGCTATTGAGTGCCATTCAAGCACACAGAAGTGAAACATTGGTAAAATTAGGCTTTTCCTCACAATTCTTAATTTACCCTTCCTGTGAAAAGTGCACCATGACGCTGTCAATCACATGGCCCTGTGCTGTTTCTGGGTTTGTTTGGCTTCCCCTCCCTTGAAGGTTTCTGATTCATTCAGCAAATGAAGTGGTGTGTGTCATGTAGTACATGAGGCTGTAGCTCCCACTTACAACAGTGACAGTAATAACTGCAGATAGTAACTGCGTAATTGGGGTCTGGTGAGAGGTTACCAGGAACTGCTCTAGGTGTAGTCTATGTTATGTTGTACCTGTACTTAGGCAGGAATCAGTTCAAACTGAGAGTCTAAAGCAGATTGGTTTGGTTTGGTTTTGGTTTTTTTTGGGGGGGCGGTGGGGGCTTGGTTTTTGGGTTTTTTGGGGGGGGGAGTTGTTTGTTTGGGGCTTTTTTTTTTTTTTTTTTGGGTCGTTTTTGGTTTTTTTTTTTTTGTTTTTTTTTTTTTTTTTTGAGGGGGTGATGCCATGAGCTTTGGTTTTGTATTTCTTCTCTGTGTCTGGAACAGGGAGCCCGTGGTGGTGGAGCCTCATGGAGGATCAGTTTGGTGGTGTCAAAGCAGCACCAGCTGGATCATTCCAGACATTTTAAATGTGTTTGGAGCTGCTGCTCCAGAATAGGGCCAGACACCACTAGGCAGAGCATGATTCTGTCCCCCTGGAGTTGCCTGTAGCCCTGAGATTGTTTGGAATGCACTGTACAGCCTTCCATGGGGGCTAATTCATGGTGAGAGACAGCTCTCCATCCACCGCAATCCTGAGGGCCGTTCATGTACAGCCACAGTCTGCAGTTGGAAATTTGAGTGGTTTGGGGTGAAACCTGCTGCCCTCAGTGAAGGTGTGAAATTATGGTCCTGGAGCTGTTCTTGGGCATCTGCAGAGGGGAACAGAGGAGAGGCTGGATGGCCAAGTACCTCTGTGAACAGAACTGCAGCCAGATCCTCAGAGAGGGGAATTCTCCTGACTTGCTAGCCCAGCTGTTTCCAGAGAAGTGTGACTGTACTAGGTAACCAGTCACTCACAGAGCTGCTTTGAATTCTGCAGCTGGAAGGGCAGCGGGGCCAAGCACAACCATGTCAGTGAGGGAAGTATTTGAGACTGCTCTGCACTAGTTAGGGAGTGGTGGCACAGCAGTGCTGCTGTCTTGTGTTTGGAGATAAGCTGTAGGATCATGGAATATCAGGCCCTGCTGCTGAATTTCCTAAATGAAGCGACTGGCTTTGTGTGGATTTCAGGGTGTCACACTCCTCCAGCTGTTGCCTTCCCTTCATATGCCTGAACTCCCAGCACCTCCTATCCAACAGTGATAATGCCACAGTAATTCTGTGTCATTAAATTTGCCTGTTTGCTTCCAGGAGCTCCCAACACTGCAGAATTGAGAATTTGTCGTGTGAACAAGAACTGTGGGAGCGTCAAAGGAGGAGACGAAATATTTCTGCTGTGTGACAAAGTTCAGAAAGGTAACCTGGACTAGGTTTTTTCCTCTCCCTTTTTTTAAGATGGATGCATTCCATGACTGTTTTCCTGCTGGGGGGCTGAAACCCTTCACCACACACCTCATAGTGGTTTGGTTTTGCAGCTGGGTGGAGCAGCTTTCGGGTTCATGGGATCTTTTGCCTTTAAAGTCTTCAAAGTCGAGCCGTTTACTTCGCATCTGAATCCTGAGTCGGGCTCCTCGCTTTGCTCCCCTCTTTTTCTGCTGCAAGTTTCCAGTTTTCCAGCTTGACAAGCATCTTCTGTTTCTCATGGCCTAGATGACATAGAAGTCAGGTTTGTCCTGGACAACTGGGAGGCCAAAGGTTCCTTCTCCCAAGCCGACGTTCACCGCCAAGTCGCCATCGTGTTCAGGACGCCGCCGTTCCTCAGAGACATCACCGAGCCCGTCACGGTGAAGATGCAGCTGCGGAGGCCCTCTGACCAGGAAGTCAGTGAACCCATGGATTTCAGATACCTGCCAGATGAAAAGGGTATGCTTCCAAGGAGATGAGCTTCTGAACAGCCATGATCAATGTAGGACTCGTGGTCGTGGCTTAATTAGTAAAAAAATCTCCAGCACTGCTTCAGTAAAGTAGACTTTTGGGTTTTAAAAGTTGCAGCAGTCAGTTTATTCCCTCTTTCAGTGAAAATATCAAGTTGGGTAACACTTTGCATGGTTTGTTAGTGCTGCCATGCCTGCAGTATTTTTCTTTAAATAATTCCTACTAAAACTTGGTGCCACTAGGAAGTTCCTTTAGGTGTTTATTAAAGAAAAAATGCGACACTTTCCCCTTCCGCTCCTTTCTCTGTAGATCCATATGGCAACAAAGCAAAAAGGCAAAGATCAACGTTGGCTTGGCAGAAGCTCATCCAGGACCGTGGTAAGGAAAATATTTGTCTTTTTCTTCATGTGTGAGTGAATTTACATTTAGACGGAGCTGTTTCCTCTAAATGCTTCAGACTCACGTTTTGTTCCTTTGCAGGAACAAACACGGAGAGGCCCAAAGTAGCTTCATTCCCCGTTGTCACTCCTGAAGGGAAGCTGATTAAGAAAGGTAGGTTTTTGCCTGCAATCAAATCTGTGGTTTAAACAGATAGTGCCCTCCTCTTTGCTTGAAATCTTAATCTCTTGAGGGTTCCTTCCTGTAAGCCAGTGATACTTCCGACTGTACAAACTTAAAGCTATCAGTTCTCTATGTCACCCTCAGTATGGGCCATAGAGGGGTGATGTAGGCAGCTCTGTTGCTGCTGTCCAGAAGCCTGGGGTCCATCCTGGAGAGCAGTGAAGCAAGTCAGACAGTGGAAATACGTGTAGAATCTTACAAACACTGTGCTGTCTTTCCTTTGCTTTTTACCCTTTATGATTTGAAAAAACGCCCTAAAACCCGGCATATTCTCTCCGTAGAACCAAACATGTTTTCATCCACGCTGATGATGCCGGGGTTAGGAGCCCTGGCCAACTCGAGCCAGCTGTACCCCGGCTGCTCGCAGCTGGGGCCGGGCAAGCAGGACGTGCTGTCCCCGTGCTGGCTGCACGGCTCCGCCACCCCGACCGGGCTGCTCGGCTCCCACCCGCACAACAGCTTCTCCACGGAGCCCCAGCCCCCCGCCCCGGGCAGCAGCTCCCTCCCGGCCTTCCAGGACAGCGCGCTGGCCTGGCCCGATGAGAAGGATTCGGGCTTCTTCCGGACCTACGGCAGCACCAACGGGCTGGGAGCCATGGTGGAGCTGCAGAACCTCCCCGGCGGCGCCTCCAACGCCGGCATGCTCGGCATGGACACGGATGACATGAACTGCACCAGCATCAGCCTGGAGAAGTTCAGCGCCGTGCTGGGCGCGGGCAGCCACCGGCAGCAGCTGCAGCTGCCCCCGGCCGGGCCCACCCCGAGCAGCGGCACCGCGGCCTTTGCAGCGCAGCCCGGCCTGGCCGAGCCCGCGTACAGCTTCATCGACCAGGAGGTGCTGAGCGAGCCCAGACTGTCCAGCGGCCACCAGGGCAGCCTGGCAGACGGCCAGTTCTATGACACCGACGGTGTCCACGCTGACGAGCTCTATCAGTCCTTCCCCTTCGATAACATCTTACAGAGCTATAACCCGTGAGCCGGTGCCGGCTACCTAGAGCTGCCCGGGTGGCGCTGCGTGGAGAGGAGTCATTTACCCTTCTGGAGTCCCTGCTTTCTCTTTCAGAATGTTGCTGTGCAAGTTTCGTGAGATAACTTAAAAGGTTATTTATTGCAGCCCACAGTGGTGCCCATCAGGAGGGAGGTGGTAGTAGGGTTCAGGGTTCTGTACCTTAAAAGTACCTTGTAGACGCATTTTTGCTCTGTTGGAAGCGGGAACTGGTAACACTTGAAGCTTCCTTACCTTTGGGGACTGTAAAAGCTGGCATCTTCAGAAGGGTTAAAATTTCAAATACTTCACAGGGTTAAAGTTGTTTTGAAATAGCCATTTTTGCTATAGAAATTAAGTTTAAATTTTGATAGGACAGAAATTAGGAAAAAAAACCTGCACGTGAGCACTCTAATTCAGTCTCATCTAATGAATGACATCTGAATTATGCTCAACTTACTTGAAAGGTTTAGGTTTTTAACCTCCTTTCTATAAATATTCTTCTCCTAAAATGAGAACATGTATTGATTTTCCACGCTGTCACCACACTCCATTTGCTTTGAAGGCAAATTTACTCGTAAATTTTTTTTAATGACTATGTCATTGTTAGATATATTTAAAAAGACCGGAAGGTTTGAGTTTTTAAATAGTCCAGCTCCGTTGTAAAGGAAATCACTGCACAAGAGAAGGAACAGAAAGTGAGGACTTGTCTGCACTTCATCCAGAGTGCACTATTTTACAAGCCGTGCCCCTGTTGCTTTAGGAATGAAGCTGTTATTGCGCTGCAAGTTGTGTGTGTGTGTGTGTGTGTGTAGCTGCAATGTGAGCGAGATTTGGAAAGGCAGAAATCTCTGGAGCCAAAGTATCCACGTACTCTTTCCTCAGGTATCCCAGCAGTTTCCTGCTATGCAAGTGACTGCTCAAAAGAAGGCTCAGATCCTGCCTCCCCAGCACCACCCCCTCCCAGGAGGGCAAAGCCAGAGGCTGCCTTGGTGCAGCCTCACCTCTATTAACAACTTTTAAAGCCATTTCAGTCGGTACTAATTAAAAACACTCCTCTGTCCTCTGTATCAGGAACCAGAACTTCTTCCTTCCCACTTGGTTCCCAGTCTTGGCTCTTAGCCTGAGCAGGAGCTGTTCCTGACACCAGCTGGAGGTAACTGGCTGGGTAAGACACTCTGGCTTTGGCTACTTTCTTGTTATTTTTTAAGAAGCAACACAAAGAAAAGTCTGAATATTTCTTAAGTGACACAGCTGCTCTTTAGGGCAGATTAAGGGTCTCCGTTGTTACCTTTTGGTGACTTAAAACTGCACATTGAGAACAGCAATAAAAAGCCCAAAACCCATCCCCAAATCAAAAAAAAAAAAGCCACTTGAGATGTAGAGCTATACACAAGGAAAGGTGCTCCAGAACCCCTCTGTGGCTTTCAGGAAAGCAGGGATGCCTTCCCTGCAGGAATCCACTGCAATGGCAGCACTCCGGTGCTGCTGCTGGAATTCCGTCACACAGGCCCGACAGTCAGGTGAACTTCGGAAACTGCTTCCCCAAACCCCAGGTGCACAAGAAAATGAATTGACTCTCCCTGTTTTAAAGCAGTTTTTCCTCACTTCTGCACCTCTCCTCCACGCTCTTAAGCAACAGAAAGACCAAAGAAATACACAGAAAGTTTGAAATGTGCTGTTTATTCAGTTTTTTTTTTTTTAAGTTCTCAGTTTTAAGTATATTAAATGTAAACATTTTACTCACTTCACAGCTCTTTATAGTACAATTTGTTTTTACTGTATAATTAAATATTTTCAAAGTTCTGTTTTCCTTTGTAAATGAGTTGGTTTGGTAATTAAAAAAAACTGGTTATACCAAATGCTCAGCTTCTGCAACCTCCTCAGCTTCGTGACATCCCTCACCGCGGGAAGGGCAGGGAAAAGGGACAAGGTAGGTTGTTGGTTGCTTATCCTGGGTTTTTTTGGGGTATTTTCTGCTCCCTGCTGCTGGTGGCCACTATAAAACCTCAAGGCATGTGAGGGCTCATCTGCCTCAGCAGGTTTTGTGGCAGAGCTGTTGAGTTTTTAGGCAGAGTTGGACAAGGGCACAGATGCTTTTGGCTGAGCTGTGCTGCTGGTACAGCTTTCTCCAGGCTCAGCTGAGCTGATGCAAAACCAAAATTCAGGGGGGAGGCATTAGAGGTATCCAGCTGGGGAAATACAAGATGAAATCTCACTCTGACAAAGCACCTGGTTTGAGCACTCACAAAAATACTCCTAAAAATAGGTGCAACGTGAATATTATTGCTGCAATATTCAGTACGAGATGGGTCAGAAGCGGGGCTGGAAACAAAGTTCAGACCCCCTCAGATGACATTTCTCTGTTTCATATTTGCATGTGATCAGTGCCCAGGAACTGCCTCAAGAGCTCAGGGATATTTGCATATCAGCTTCCACCCCCTCCCTGGTTGGATACTTGATTTACTGTAAAAATAATCAGCTTGGGAATTTTGGGAGGAGCTCTCTGCCTTGTCTGGAGAAGAGCTCAGACTCAGCACACTGAGGGTCATCTTTATGGCCTTGTTTATCCTGGATTCTGCCTGGGATCCCCATGTGCAGCAGGAGCTGCAGAGGGAAGAGCCTCCCGTGCCCTTGGCACTAGGGCAGCAGCCCTTTCCCTCTCCCCTTTTTGGCTCCATTTCCCCTTGGAACAGCTCTTCCCATGCCTGTTGTGTTCAGAGTGCACAGTCTTGTTTACATTTTTTTTCCTCCTGCAGCTTATGGAATTTATAAATCATATTTTATCTCACTTTTGAGTTTTAAGAAAGCACGCAGATACGAAATTCCCTTTTGTTTTCTGAATTCAGTTTCTTTAGTTTTCCATCATTAATGACACTTCCTTCCTAGCTGCAGATTATTATCTGAGAACTACTCATGGAATCTCTTGCTCAAAAGAGCTTTACTATTGAAACCAAAAATAATATTGCTGGCTGAATCAAATTTTTGCGTTAGGAAAACAGGAGCTTCTGAATTACTTATGTTACAGATACAAGTTTTGACAGCCCAGCACAGGCAGAGCCTTAAAGGAGCTCCTTAAAAATGTATTTATTAACACTTTTAGAGCCTCCAGCTCAAATTCTCATGGAGCTGTTCTAGCATGATGAGGTCCTGGCATCACTGAATTCAAGGCAAGACATCTCAGCCATCTTCCCTGTCCCCAGACAGTGGCTGGTCTTGGCAAATATTACCTTTTTTATTCCCAAAATGTTAACAAAGAGCTCTGAAATTCCAAACTTTAATTTCTTGTTGATAGTTTAACTCTCTTCTGTACTTCAGGGAAGCACCTCCCTAATGGATTAACATGACACAGGTATAAAAAATGCCTTCCTAAAGATGTAGGTGGTGCTTAGTACGAAACATTTAAAATAACCCAAGAGAAAAGCTCAGATTTTCCCTATTCCAGGCAAGTTCCTAGGCTGTGTTCAACTCTTCCAGGCATCCATCCAAGGTGAGGTACAAGAAAAAATGTGTTATGCTGCTAAATCACAGCTTTTTATCTCTCTGTCTCAATACCAACATCCTGCAGTACCCTTTTGTCTCTGCCTGCACTTTGACATTCTTGGTATTCCTGTTTTTCTTTAGATTCCCATCATGCACCACTGCCAGGAGTTCCCAATCTTTTTATATATTGTGACTCACTGGGGAATTCCTACTCCTCCAGAGGGCTGGTGAGGCCTCAACTCTTGTTTCTAGGAAGCATCCCCACTGTTTTTAAATGAGAAAAACTTGGTTTTCAAGTGCAAAGTTTTCCTCTGAAAGCTTTTTTTTCCGTTTGAAAAGCACTCTGAGAGACAAATTTGCTCATCTCTACTGCCACTGACCAAAAAGCAGTCAGTGTCTCAGGGAAACTTGCTCCAGGCACTGTCCTGCTGGCTGCAGTCTCCCTGGTTTTTGGGATTTCCGGCATGAACTGCTCAGAAAAACTTGGGAGTGGGTTTCAGATAACTCAGTGCTACCTGCATCCACACAAGGAAAGCTGTAGTATCCAGTATAAAAAGAGTTACAAATAAAATCTGGCTTGGTGGAGGGTTATATACACTGGCTTCCTAAAACCTTTTTATGTACAGAAGAAGTGAAAGTAAGGCTAGAGATTGAACCAACACTACCTGGTCCAGAGTGTGTAAAGGAGAGTCCAAAGGTATCCTTTGGCAGATCAACATGATCCAAATGTTCCAGGGACAGCCCTGGCAGCCAGGCTGGAACACTGCACAGTGTCTGGTCACCAGCTGCTGCAAGGAGCTGCTGCTTCCTCATCCCAGCTCCAGGAGTTAATCAGCCAGGGTTGGAGGCCAGTCAACATCAACAGACTAGAAAAGCAGAGGGGAGGGGGAAAAAAGGCAGCAGAGTTGGTATTTTACAGATACCAAAAGAATCACAACTCCTTTTGCTGCTACTTGGCAGCATCACTCACTGCTGGGCTGCATTTCCAAAGGAGAGCAGCAGTAGGAAATGCGTCCTGTGGTATGGAATGTTGATCCACTTTGAGCAATTCCGTGGAAGGCATCTCACAGGGGCAACTCCCTTTGTAATTTCCAGGAAAGACAAACAGCAACCAACTTACTTCTACATCCAGCTCCAGAATGTCAGCAGTTCTGTTCAGAAGGGACCCAATGTTGGGCTTTGTTCTCCCAAAGTCTCCGTGCACAAACTCTTTAATGTAGCTGGAAATACTGGCTAAGGAGAGGTGGATTTCACATCAAAGAAATCAAAAGGGGGGGAAAAAAAGTGGTTTTTTCTACTCCTAAGTAATTTCTTAGTTAATATCTTGTTAAGCCCATACCTGTCTTTAAGAAAACTCCTAATTCCTGGCTTCTGACTCTGGTGCCAAAAACTGCACTGCTGACCCTTATTTTGTTTCATTCCAAAATGAGTGGTGACTTTAGGACAAAAACGTAAGCGCAGAGATCTGCATTGAAGTGCATTAAATATTGTGGAAAAGCTCTTCTTTGGAGATGACAGTTAAATTGGGAAAAGCTGAAGTGTGTTTTACCCAGCACATTTTTATATCTGTCACATACTTCATGAAACCTCCAATGTGAAACTGCGACCTAAAAGCAAAATATTCTGCAGGGATTCCAAAACAGGGCAGCCAGCTGAGCAGGAAACTTCTTCCCATTACCCCAATCACTGCCAGCAGGAGGCTGCCTGGCACCTGCCAGCTGTCAGGGCAGCCAAGGAGGATACGTCCCTGCCTGAGTCTTGAGGCGCAGGCGGAAGTGGTGCTCGTCGATGAACTCGGATTTCATGGTGTGGATGAGCCGGCAGCGCACGGCCAGGGGCCGCCGGTGCAGCACCCGCAGAGGGGTCTTCTGGTCCAGCTTGAGCTCCTGGTACAAGAAGTGACCAAAAACACGAGGAAGGGAGCGTGCAAACGCTGCACAGATTGTAGGAATTGTGTGTGTTGTTAACCAGGCCTGTCTTTTTTGTCTTGTGTTCTGGTAGTTGAGTAATCTCAAAGCAAGACCAGTTTTTTTTTTTTGAGTTTGTCAAAGGAAAAAGGACAGCCCTCTCAGAGGCCAAGCGAGGCCTCACATGAACACAAACTAATGGAATCACAAATACAGAGGAATAACCTTGAAATCTCCATAGCCCTTTGCTGGAATGACTCCAGGATTTAGCAGCTCACTCAGAGCCTCAGAGCAATCAGAAAGAAAAAAAAAAAAAAAAAATCCCACCCACAAAATGCTTTGTCTAAACTACAGCCAACCCCCTAGAAATAAAAGTGAGGGGAAAAAACCTTAAATGAGATTAGATCTCAGAACAGTCTTTTCAAAAGTTCATTCCCAACTCCCTTTCCCAAAGGAGATGCAGCAGTTTGAAAGGCAACTTCTCAGGAGCAAGGGAAGCTAAAGGAAGAACTTCCCAACAGCTGCCTGCCTGAGCTGTAACTGCTCCAGCCCCCACTTTGAGAATGAGGTCATGGGCAAGACCTGTAGGAAATGGTGCAACACACCAAAAACTGAACCCACTTCTCCATCAGGCCAACATCTGGAGAAAGTTCTCATTCCAGCACATGCTGAGCCTTCCTGAGGCCTCTTTGCACTCTGTCACAGACATTTCCACCTCCAAACTGCTGCAGCTGTGGGAGAACAGCTTTACAGCAGAACAAAAGAGATTTTCTGCCCCTTTCACTTACACAGGACATTATCTAAGGTAAAAAAGGGGTGCAGGTGCCAGACTTCCTCCTTTCCCATCCACTGATTTTGACGATTTGGTCTCCTGGGAGCTGAACATTACACAAGGATTTGTTGTCTCTGCTAACAGCCAGCCCCCCTGTCCTGCTGGAGTGACTGGTGAAGGAAAAGAAGGGTGATATGGAAGTCCCTGATTAAAAAAAAAAAACAAAACCCAAGCACAGAGCAAGAGATGGGCCCGTGGATGGCCTGTATTTAACTCTTCCCGAGGGCAGCATGACAGGTACTACTTAAATGAGCAACAAGAGCTCCTGTTACCTTGATATCATCCAGAAACGCGATGTCTTCTCTCTGTATTGCTTTGTCTGTCCATATCAAGGCACTGTAGGTCTTTGTCTTCTCCTCTTCCCCTTCCTTCATACGACCAATTGCCTCTCTAAACGAAAGAAATTAATTACTCCCTGAACATAAGCATAATTACACAAGGCTGTGAGCAAGAACACCTCCCCGCCCCTCGAGCGTCCCTTTGAAACCCCTCGCTGGCCACGATAAACACTGACCTGGTGACAAGCTGTAAATCTCGAACCTGTATTTTGTCTGAAGAGTCATTAATTGCCTGTGATGTTTAAAAAAGCAATCAGTTAGCAAAGCTGGCTTGGAGAGGCAGCATGTGCTTCACCAGGTGCCTGTGATTTACCTGCTGCAGCCTCTTCATCTCCTCCGCGGTGAAACGTATCCGGCGAGGATTCACCAGCTCGATGGCAAAGGGCCTTCCTGGCAACGGGCACAGGCATAAAACACAAAAACATGTTGTTCTAAATTAATGCTGGAGTTTACACAGCGAGGCTGGAAGGTGTGAAGACAGTCTGCTGCTACACAAACAGGGAGAGGATGGCGGGGCTGAGGGATGGAGCATCAGATGCAAGGCAAGAAACGAGGGACTTTTTTTTTTGGCTATCAAACCCTAGTATCAGCAATAAGTGCAAATTATGACTTCCCAGAAGACATCTTGTACAAGTCTGTGCTAATTAAAAAATAAAACAAGAAAAAAAAGCTAATTAGCTTATTTTCTGTCACCTACAGCAATGCCCAGGTGCACTGTGATGTTAAATCCCACTCCCTCAGCTCAACATCTGTTGCCAGAGTTGTAACTCTGTGCTCAGGGCCAAGGACAATCCCCAGCACAAGCCATGCCAAGAACCACACTACAAATCAGACAGCTACTGAAACACTGAATTGTTCATTTTTACTTTTTCTTTGCCTTCTCCCTTGGCTACAGCAGCTTCAGCATGCTGGAAAGCAGCTGACCTTTAGAAGGGACTCGAGTTCAAAAAGAAAACAAGGCTCCCCCACTCTACAGTCACAGCGAGAGAATTAGAAGGATCCAACAGAAAACAAGAGAGGAATCAGTCTGACATAAATGGCTTAAAAGTAGGGACTGAATAAAACTAACTATGCCTTTCCATGCAGACAAGGCCACTGAAAAAAGGGCTCCTGTTCCCAGCGGGTTTTATGAAGCCGTTTGGGAATAAATATCTAAATGTCACTAACATGCTTCTGAGATTAAATTCCAAAGCATGCCTAACCACACGCTTGGCATTAAGCAGGATCTGTTAGAGGAGCTCCACACACCCATTTCACCTCTGTGTTTCACAAGGGGTCTTCCAAGCCTTACCATTGCCTAGTGTCCTTACATCCACATCTTCTCTTCCAGAGGAACTAAAATTAAAGCCTGTAACAGATTTGAACAAGGCAGGTGAGCTTTTATTTTACATTTTTAATACTCTCTACAGCTTTTAAAAGGTGACATATTTTCTTTCTAAACTTGTTTGCAAAATCTGCTTCAAAGAGGTGTCTTTATAAAAATTGGAACCTGCACTTCCCAAACTGTGAGAGTTCCCATTTAATCCCAAGATTCTTGAAGAGCACTCTCAATTCCTTGGCCTGAATGAGACTGCTACAATCAGGCTAACATACCCACTGGGAGGAGGGGGAAGTAGCAGGGTTTTTTCCAAACTAATGTTTAATGCTGTTTTTCCTTGGGCCTTGTATGTCTCTAATTCCACATCTGTTCAATGTGCAGTGATTATTTCATCTGGATAATCCCTGGATAAGCATTTAGCTTGTGGAACTTTATGCACTGAGGAAAATAAATTGAGGTAAGAAAACATGAGGGGGTCAAAAGCCCAGCAGATCCTATGAAATACCTGTGGCAAAAACCTTCTTGGTACAAGTCATTTTATGAATCACCAACTGTTAAGAAGTTTGGTTAAGCAAAAACACTACCACATGAAACCAACATATTTGCATCATCAGGTCCACTGAGGAGCTACTTTACAAGGATAAATGGATCTAATTACTCCCAGATCACAGCTAAATAAAGTTTGACAAGCTTTGACTTGGAAGGATAAGAGAGGGATAAAGAAATATCATTTTTTTTCCATTATACTCCCATATTAAGTGGGTAGTTACTAAGAAAAAATCTTCTAGTAATGATGAAAAATAAGTATGGTAGGAGATCTCCTAAAGACTTACTGTCTGCCTTGAATTCTGCCATTAGATGCTCAGAAATTAATTCTTCCACGGAAGATTCCAGCTTCCGCTCCCCATCGATAATCCAGGGAGTCTGAGGTAAATTCCTGGAATATTTGTTGTATCTTCCTGTAAAAGACAACCATGGTAATTCTAATCCTTCTACAACCACGAGCAGAAGCTGCAGCCTTGGTGCAGCACATTTAATTCTCATGGGAGCTTTGTGAAAATGGATTTACAGGCTCATTTCATGGCAGGAGCAGCACACCAGCACTGTGGAACACACGTGGCTGTGTCAGGAGCCAGGATGGCCACTGAGGCTGGACTTGGAGAGCCTGTGGCTGCAGTCCTGCCTTCAGGTTATCACCCTCCTGTCTGAAATAATCCAGGTTCCAAGCCAGTTCTGCCATTGCCTGAAGGCTTAAGAAAAGAAACCTAAACTAAACTGCTTTAGCTCATTATGAGGAACACCATGCAAGGAGCAAAAAGTCCCAATAATAAAATAGGAATGGCAAGAATCTGAGAAGGTGTGAAGAGATTGGCATCTTTGGATGATCCCAGTGATGTTTTTATGGCACCTCCATGACAGCCTGACATGGATGACCAATATGAGCTTTTTTATGGACAGGTTTGATAAGAACTGGAAACATTCCCAAAGCAAGGAAGTAATTCATAAAGGCCAAGGAGCAACCCCCTGCTTAAAGTGCTTTCAACCTGAAACCTTGCATTAGAAAATAAAAGAGTTGAGAGTAGCTGTGTGCATTACTTTGGGCCTCTGACATCTCAGGGCTTTGGGGTTTTGTATAATATTTTCCTATCTCGAACAATGTTTCCTTTTTGCAGTCTGAGCTGCAGAAAAAGCCACACAAATGGGGAAACTGAGTAACACAGTTTCACTGGGGCAAATAATGAAAGTAGGATGACTCATCATTCACATACAGCCTCACACTGCTAAATTCTCTTTCCATAAAATGGAAAAAGGAGAATAAGGTTTGCTTTTTTTTTTTTTTTCCCCCTCTCAGCTCCCCATTCTAATAATTTTAACTTTTGATCTGAACAAGTGTAGGTTTAAAAAACCAGAAGGTGTTTCTTGGTTTGACAGCTCCTGAAACCTTAAAAAGGGCTGGGGTGGGAAGTGATCACTAAACACCAAAGGTAAGGTCAAGAGGACAGTGTTGTGCTTACACATTAAGACTCAATGCATCTCATTTATTAAAACCCAAATATCTGCACTGTACTCAATAAATTCTATTCTGGATTTAGTTCTTCAAAAATTAAACACCTGCCTGGATTGTTTTTTTTGTTGGAGCAAGATATCAACTATAAATGACAAGAGCAGCATTAAATGACAGGCAGAAAACAAATCCTCTGCCTTGCTCTTTATACAGTTGAATCCTGATAAAATTATCCATAAAAGCAACCTAAAGTAAAACTGTGTGTTTGGAAAAGCCTAGAAGGAACTGGATATCTTGGATTCACAAAAATGTACATCTAACTGTCTAATCAGTAATTAAAAATAAGGAATGGTTATATGTAGAACATCAATTACCCTACCATTCACTTTTGCACTTTTTCATTTTCCATTTCTCTATATTCAGGATTTTTATTATCACGTATGTTGGATTTAAATTACAGGCTGGGTTCTTTTTAATAATAATAATCAATTTGCATGTATTTAGATAAGTTGTTCACACAAAGGTCTGGAGGAAGGGCAGATACTCTGGCAGGCAGATGATAAAAAAGTTAAATCATCTCAACTCGGGAACACCCAAGTGTTGCTGCACCACTTGTCTCACCCAAACCCCTATAAATCCCATTAAGATTTGCAGTTTTGGATGGGATCTTATGCAGAGAAATCCAGATGGTGAAAACTTCTGCATCCAAATCAACACCCAAAGAAGTGAACAGCACTGCTGGGAGCTTGCTGCTGTGGAGGTGCCCTTCCCAAACCGTTATTCCGAGGGGATCTGTAATTTCTAACTTTTGACAAAATAGTATCTTCAGCAAAGGTCAGATATCATTTCTTCCCCTTTCAAACCGCTCTTGGATAAAGCAGGATTTGTTTCTTTGCTCCTTACACTTCATTACAGGAATTAACAAACAGCAAGAATCCTCTGGGGGGTCTCAGGGCAGTGTCACAAAATTCTGTTCAAGACAACACGGCAGCAAAGAAATGGATCACTTTACCAGCCACAAAAACTGCACTATTATTGCACTGAATTTCCAGAGCATCACAGAGGTTCTTTGGTGAACTTGGGGGACATGGAAAATGCCTGTGTTAAAAGTAAAAACAGAGTAAAACATATTATCACTACCAGAACATGATGGAGCATCACCAGAGCAGTAAAAACTGTCTATTTTTGGCTTCCAAACGTGTGTGATTTTTTGCCACATTAACAGCACTTGGTGTTTCCTTAAAACTCAACTCTTAACATTTTGGAAATATGGGAATATTTCTTGTAAAGGAAAGCTCACCTTACAAACTCTAAAGTTCAAAATAATCTTTTAATTACAAGATCAGGAGTGATTTTCTATTGCCAGAAAGAAAACACGTTTTAACCAGTAAAGCAACAGAATTTAAACAATCAAAAGTTCTTTTCAAGCCACCCTACCATTACTTACCCACTGAAAATTTTCCTCCCCTCCCTAATTCTATACAAAAACACAATACTAAGAAATAGTTTCAGTATATACTTACTTGAGAAAATCCTCTTCTTTTATCTTCTCCAGGGCTTTTATAACTGCCATTCTGGTGAAAACAGACTGCACAGTGAAATAAAAAAATGAGTCAAGAACTAAGAAAAGCAAAGAAAGGATATGCCTAAGGAAGAAAAAAGCACTGAAACTTAACACTGTGCAGTTTTGTCACTGCTCACTTGGGAGCTCGAGTCCAAATTTGCAAAACAGTTTAAGAACAGAATCCTAAATCCATGAACAGAAACCTAAACCAGCTTCATTTTCAGGAGTCAGTGATGTGTTTGTTTGTATATTTGTGTCTCATCCTTCCACCATGCTCTGTGCAGACCAGCCTGGCTCCTTGCTCTCAATCATCTCTTTTGGCACTAGGAGGAGATTCAGCTGGATCCTCCCCAAAGCCTTCACCAAGAACCTTGGAACCAAGTCCAGGTTCCTCAGCTTCTCCTCCCAGGCATGTGCTCCAGCCCCTGGACTGCCCTGATGGCTGTCTGCTGAATTTCCAATTTAATGGTGTCTTTTTTGCAAACTGGATTGAGGATTTGTGAGAAAAAAAAAAAAAAAAGAAAAAAAAAAGAAAAATACCGGGGTCACTGTTTGGGACAATTCAAGTCTTGGCTCTAAACAGAGTTCTTGGGTGTCTTCAGGAAAGCTGCTCTTTCTCCTTCTAAGCATAAGTGAGAGAACAGCACTTCCCTTCCTCATAGAACAGATGAGCTGGAAAACCCTGAAAGCAGCAGCACGTTTAAATAACTATCTACACAGACAGCACAGAAATTTTCCCTCAGAAGCCATTTTTACACCACTTCGCTGATTAACACAACCCTTGAAGCCCAGCTTCTTTGTGAGGACAAACCTCTGACAGCTCTTCAGAGCTGGTATTTTTCTTTAGATTCCCCTACATTTTGTTGCCTGTGTGGATTTAACAGCCAGGCCCTGCTGGTTTAGCTCCTTATGTGGGATTCCCCCCCTTTTAAAGGACAGCAGTGCAGCAAGCACTGAGTTATAACAATACAACCCTGCTAAAAAAAAGTGGCATTTATTGGTCAGGTGGAGTAGAGTCAGCAGAATTCCTGGGCCAGACTCTGCCTCTGCCAAACGTTGGCAGACTCTTCCCCAGAAAGGATAAAAGGCCTTGCAATGGCTTCTGACAGAAGTTACTTGTTCTCCCTCTGATCACATCAACTGTCCCACTTGAATCAGTTTCCCTCCAAATGGTTTTTTATCCTCACATGTGCCCTTTTCCATCAATGGCTGGGTGTGTGCTCAGGGTCTGCAACAAGTGGCAAGGTCCCTTTTCTTTCCCCCTCCTCCAGAGGCAGCAGGATAAAACCATCCTGCATGGATCCTGCCTTTCATTCAGATCAGAGCACATGGAAACTGCAGTGTGATCATTTCCCCTTTGGCTGCCGAGTCTCATCTTCACAATGTGACTTAATCTGAACTGCTTCACCCACAGAGAGCTTGAGGATCATCTTTTATGCTACTTTTAATGCATGACAATCAAATTCCTGGATCTTAAGGCAGGTATTTACAGAGAACATTCCTAAAATTATGGCCTTTAGGCAGCCTGGAAAATGAACGACCTAAAGAAAAGCACCAAGTTCTTGGTTTTCCTAAGCTGAGAATTGTGAAGTGAATAAAGGAGACAACTTTATTTTCAGACAATTGAAAACTAGAGAGCTTTTTGATGAAGGAAAAGCAGACATGGAGCACTGACTGAATAGCCAGGTAAGTTGTAGCTACTGCTGTGAAATTCTGAATGTCAGAGCAGAAATACAATGATGAGATCTTACCTGTTTGTTCTTCGCTGGTTTGAAACAGTCTGGGCAGGCTGTGGCTCTAAACACAGAAATGAGAATTAGCTGCTCCTCTTACAGAGAAAGAAATAAACAGACAGACTCACAAGCACAGCATGTAAATGGTGCCTCACTTCCACATCTTAGCTCAGAGCAGATTTTCAAATTCCCTTTACCCTAAACCACAAATGGTGCAAGATGTGCATTGCTTGATCCAGAGAAATCATGGACAAAGCTCTGCTCTGCTGCTCTGACCAACACCACTGTGTCTCAGATTTGAGGTGGGATGGAAAAGCACACAAGTTCAGCTTCCAGTCCTTTCCAATCCTTCTCAATAAAGGTCATGACTAATATTTTAAGTCCTATGCAAGATTTGCTGATACCCTGAAATCTGTATTTGCCGCTCTCAGACAACACCCACTGCAAACCTGAGATTCAAACTGTCCCTTCTGGAGAGGAAAATTCAATTTGCTACTGAAAAAGTAACCCCAGGTGTTCACCACCACTTGTGCTTTGCCTGTTCAAAAGGAAACTATTGGCTGTTTCACGAAAGTGAAAGCCAAGTCAGTGAAACACTTCTGAGTAGTGTAGAGGAAGTTGCTTTCCTATTAGTGAATTTCCATGTATGCAGCCAGAGATGATTTCTGGATTTCTGTGTATGCAGTCAGAGATATTTCTGACCTCCAACCTAATTTATCAGTTCTTGTTGATGCTTTTCAACACCTCTGTGACTCCTTCAGACTCTAAGGAAGGAGGGTTTGCTGTTTCTATACAAACAACTTCCTTGGCCAGTCTGTGACCCAAAGCAGTGCAAATTCCCTCTTCCAGAACTTCCATATCATCTTACCCTTAAATATCTCCAAATAGGAATTGACAAGAGCCAATTCAATCTTGCATGTCAAACCATGGGTCATCTCAGCACACCCACCTCCACACAACTGTGTAAGAACAGCTGTGATAATTCCCAAATTTACCATATTTGCATGAAAACTAAAACATTGCTTCAGAATACATGCCCATGGGCATGCTCTGCCCAGAGCCAGCCACTCACACAAGCAGAATGCCTTGGCACCTCAGGAAATACTGTGTAATTAAATTAGGTAATGTGCTGGTAATTCAGAAAGTGTCTCAAACCTTAATTGCTGTTTAAGTGTGCTACAAAGAGAAGGCAAATAAAGGGATATTGTCAGGTCACATGGAATAAGCCTGAGTAATTGCAATGTGGAATGGAACTTCCCTACAGCTTTCACCTCTACAACTGCTCTGCTTGGAGCACCAACACCGTTGCCTTAACATGTTCAACATCCATATTCCTGAAATGCCAGAGAAAGGATGGAAGGGTGAGCTGAAAATACCAGTGAAGAGGTTTCAGAGGAAGGAAGTAAAATTAAATAAGTAAGAGCAAAAGGGTGCAGGATGCAGAAACACTTCAGTTCTTACAGGATTGGAGGTACCAAACTGTAGTTTGGCCCTACAATTTCCTCCCTCTTTTGCCCAGCCTTGAAGAAGCTGGAAAGGGAAGAGGTTCAGCAAACACTGGTAATCATTGCTCCTAATACCTGTTCATTCCCAAGCTTCCATTCCCCCATCCCAAGAAAAATGAAAGATGCAGCTGTGGAAAACCAAGAAGGTGGTGGATTGAGCATTCAAAGATCACAAATTGCCAGAAGAGAGATCGGGAAAAGGCTGCAAGAGAAATCTGCAGTCTCAAGAAATGGATTCACTATTCAGCAGAGACGTCTCTGCTGAGCCTCTTTCTATGCTAAGACTGAACTTGCAGTAGGTGCAAATTAACTGAATGAAACTTTAAGTTTTCCAGGAAGCATCAACAAGCAGGAAGAGTGACCCTAATTATCCAGAATATACTACAGCTAGATTTTGAGAAATCAGATTAAATGGCAGCTAAATTCACAGAACTGTTTTGCTTCTTTGTGTACAGCAGGTGCCCCACTGGCCCAGGCCAGAGGCTGTGAGTAGTGGCCAGGGAATTTCTGTTTGTTTTCATCAACAGCTACATTGGATTAACTCACTTCAAAGCCCTCCCTCCTGTCCATGTGTCCTGTAGGAGCAGAAAAACCTAGGTATGACCTCAAAAGATTCCCACACCTGCAATTACACGGTTTGAATTTTTAAACATGATACAGGGAATGACTTTGAGGAGCGCTGAAATTGAAAAACTTATCTGAATGCTCTTCTTCCAGTTCAAATCACAATTCCAGATGATTTTTTTTTTTTAATTGGCATTAAAGAGCAGAATTAACCAGAGATGGTGTAACTTCAAACTCTGCAACTTTATGTGGCTATGAGGAAATCTAGATGCAGGCCACATTCTAGTTTATAAACACTGCATATTGTCCTCTGTAACAAATCCAAACCAACACTGTTGCACAACATTTAGATAAAGATCTTTTGTTATTTGTAGAAAAACTTACAGGAAATGGCACTCCTCCTCTGTTTCTGGGTGAGCAAAGACCACACTAACTTCAAACAGACTCTAAATTAAAAAAAAAAAGAAAGAAGAACAAGAAGGTGGTAATAGTTGTTTAAACAACCAGGGAGCATATTCTCAAGCACCCATATTGTAGTTTTAGGAACACAGTAGAGACAAAAGAGAGAGTAACCCATTTATTTATGTTTAAAGACATTAAAAGGTGTGCCAGAGCAGCACTTGCCTTTCTGAAGCCACCAAAGATGATGTGAGAGCACTTCAGAGCCATGAGTGACCTGCACTGGTCCCATCCTGTGCTGGGCAGAGGCAGCCAAAGCTCAAAGCCTATTACGGTCACTAAACCCCAGAGCCCTCCCAGGAGTGCAATAAAGATAAAAACCCTGCAGAAGTCACCACTGTAAAATTTTGTCAGGGGCTTCCTTTGCAATGCCTGCATGGCCCAGGGGCAAAGCAAGGCAACACGTCCTGCTGGATTGACAGCTAGCCCAGGAACTCCAGTGTAATCTCAATTCTTGCCCCAATTCCCTCTCTGGCCTTGGGCAAACAAGGCTCATTACTTCTGTTACTCAGATACCAGAACACCTCAGGAGGGCTATTGAAAAGATTGGCTAATGTTCAAGGGCCCTGTAGATAAAGGGCACTAGAAAAACAACTTTTGTGATACAGGGATGTCTGGAGTGGCTCCGTGCCTAAGTGGTGTGGAGCTTTGCTAACTTGGTGTGTAAGAAGTTTGTTTCTTCCTGGGTCATCTTCAGAGTAACTGAGTGGGTTTTTTCCTCACTAAGACAAAGCTTTCAATTAGCACTCCTGGGAAAACACAGCCTGTAATTATTATGGAAGCTGACAAATCAACACAAAGACTGAGTGAATCTAGTCCTGGGGTCAGTGCTATGGCTGGTGACAAGGAAAACCTACAGACAGCCACGACTGCAGAAATGTTATATTCCAGATGATTCAAGGTGCTTCTGAATTTGGCAACACCTGATCGGCCAGGTTCAGTCAATGCCTTTCAGAAGGATTTTAAGGCTATTAGTCAGAATCTGTAAGTTGGAAACAGTTTGAAAAAAACATCTCTATTGCTACTTAGGGGTATTGCAAGTCCCAACAAGCCCATTTCTGGTGTTCATTAAAGTGAACAAGGGCCAGTCTTTTCTTTTTCAGTACGTTTCAGAAATATATTTTATCCACAGAACCAGAACAACTGAGCTCCCAGAGCAGTAGCAAGTGTTGGCAGTGACAGGAGAGCAGGGAAGGAATGTGTGAGCATTCCTCAGCCTCTGCAAAACGGGAATCCTGGAAGAGGAGACAACTGGAAAAGTCTCATTAACAAAAGCAGGAAGAGATTTAGCACAAGCCTGTGGTGGTTTCAGAAGATGCAATGATTTCTGTGTACAAAAATGAACATTGGGCCCCTCAGGACTCACACTTGGGGATCTCTGGTTAAAAGAACTTCCCCTCTGCTTTTCCCTACAATGAATTTAGGAGCCACTCAACTTGTTTCTCTCTTAGTAAGGAAAAAAGGATAGATTTTTATTTCCCCACCATGTGTATAAGTGTATAAATATACACACACGAACACATATAAAAAAAAGAGTAAAAAAACAGAGGAAAAGATTGTTCTGTTATTTATACAAGACCTTTCCATCAGCAGGAACACCCAACTCTTCTGACAACTGGGGATGAATAATCCACTTGTAAGCTTCTTTCAGCTGGACGATGTCATCCTTTGCCAAGGGAAGGCCCAGATTTCTGAATCACAGAGAAATAATAATTTGCACAGGGGTCTGTCAAAAATAGATACATGACATACAATATTTCAAGAGGAACTTTAGTAACTACTGCCAAGTGAAACAGATTCATTTTTTTTCTGAATAAACTGATGCCAGAGCTTGCTGGGAGATCAAAAGTTGCAAAAGTCTTTCCAGAGCCTGCCCAGAGAAAAGCTGAGAGAGATGCATTTCAAACCACTTGTTTGGGAAACTTACAGGGCAAAAGAGATAAGAAACCCCAAGGAAAGTCAAACCAGGTAAAAAAGAAAAAACAAAACACCCAAAACACAGCTGCCACCTTATTCTTTGTAAGCATCAGATAAACTGGACTATGAAATCAACATTTATGTAGAGAAATGGTGTCTGTACCAAGAGTTCTTGTCAGACGGACAGACAGCAAAAGCCGTCACTCACCTCATCTGCTGCTTCACCCCCACCCAAGCAGCACGCTGCAGGTCACCAGCCATGCCCAGGGAAAAGAGAGGAAAAAACAAAAGCAAGTGAAATTAAGGCTCAGAACTCCCAACAATCTGAGAGACTCTTTGCAAAAGAAGTGTTTTAAAGACTTGTGACTAAAAGGAAGTATCAGGAATTTAGCTTTGGCTTCAGAAGTGGAGAGATGGAATTGCTGTTAGTTTTTATTTTTAGACATGACTTTGCTCTTCACCTCAAATCCTATCTGGCTTTAAAAACAAACAAAAACAAATGCATCATTAAACACTTTGGAACTTGCTATTAATAGTGTAACTACAAAAAGACTCTAAGTCATCAGTTATCTTCCATATAGAAAAATGAAAAAGTATCTAAATGAATGGTATATGATTGACATAAATGAATAAACCCCCAAATTCAGCTATCATCCATTATAAAAAAATGGAATAAAAAATATACTTGGTCTTATGGTAATCACAGAATTGCCCCCTTATTTAAAGCACACCACTTAGTTTAGGAGAATAGGCTAAATATGGAAAAGGTAAGAAACAGAAGGAATAATTCCGGAAATCAGAGGGAGATTTGAGTACAAATGCTCGAGTTCACTAACAATAAATAAGAGGAAAAAAACTCCCCTCAAAACTTCCTACAATGAAGCACAACAACATTTTCAGTTCTCCTCTACTAACAACAACTAAAAATTACATTAGGACTGGCAGGAAACCACTGAAGTAATTCAATCTCTGTCACCATCCTCATTGAAGATGAATTCCAAGAATCAAGGTGTTTAATTTGAAACAACCACAATGAAACAGTTTCCAGTCTGTAGGCTGCAGCCTTTTAAATCCCTTCCCTGTCCTTTATTTTTCATATGCTTAAAGAATAACCTCCCCCAAATTCTGCTGAAAGAATTACTGTCCATTGTCAAGGAAATCATTCTAAGGAAGAGGTTTGAAAACAGGTCTCAAACTTCAGGAAGCAGGGCCAGGATCACATAGATGTCACAAGGAACCACATCATAGATCCCTTTTCCATGCTGATAAGGAACTCAAACTAAAAAATAAGTCTGATATCCTTCCTTAGATACATCTGAAAGAATGAGGGAACCCTAAAAACAGTGCTAGAAATTAAGAAGGAAGAGGGAGAGAGAACACAAACTTTGTTAGATCCAGGATAGACAAACCCACACACTGCTGAACAAAACAAATGCAGTTGTAGTGATGAAATGCTGTTTGCTCAAATCCACTGTGATTCATTATCCTGCATTTGTAGACAGTATGAGTAAGGCTGCTTCACTTGAAGGATATTGTAATGCTGTTTGCATAATAACCCAGATAAAATCATAAATAAAAATAGCTTCAATTGAAATTCCTTGAATGTAGCTCTGAACTAGAGGATGTGGCAAGCACAGAACTGGGCCTACGAATCTGCCTTTGACAAATCCCAATTTACAAAGAAACCTCTCCCATGCCTTGATTTCAAACACATGCAAGTTTGAGATGTTTGGGACTCAGAGGGTGGCCAATCTCACTCCTCTTCCCTGTTTTCTGGGGATACAACTACAAAATAGACAAAACTTCTGCACAGGAGCAGCTATGCTAAAATGAGATCACAGGTCAAATTTCATCTCCTCTCTCTCTTGACTTCCAAGCTGAAAGAGAATTAAAGAAATTACTTTTCCCCTTCAATTAAGGGGAAACAATAGATGAGGGTACTGCAAGCACAGAAGCCAAAAGATCCCAAATTCCAAATCACATTCAACCACCAAGCCAGCCAAATCCCTCTACTTTCTCCCAGCTGTACGTGGAGCAGGGGATCAGATCCCTCTACTTCGTAATTATTTCATGTTTGTGAAGTGGTTTGAAAATGAAAAACGCTCATTACAGAGCTGAAGCCTGCAGGGCAATGCTCAGCAGCAAATACATCTCTGGAACACACCAGCCCAGGCACTGTATTGATTACAAGCTACAAGATATTATTCTGCTGCTATCTGAGGGAGCACAGTGGCAACAGTTGAAGTACCATGTGCAATCCCAGCCACAGCTTTGTTTCAGTGCTTTACAAAAGAGCTTGGAGATGGGGAATTCCAGGATGAGGCACAGGCAGCCCTACAGGGAGTAATGGCTACAGATGTTATTTGCATCAATGTCCTTGTAGCAAGCACCAGGATGATGGATCACGACTGAGACCACAGGCAGAGCCAACAGTCACCCTTCTGAAGGGCACCACTCACTTCATATTCTAATAGAGCTGTCTGACATAAACTTGGGACTCCTGTAGTTATGATTTATTTCAATCAAATCTCCTACTTGTGCAAGGAGGCAATTGCTTCCTTGCATCACAGATACAAATACTATGCAAATGTAGATTTTATGTCCTGCTCTTCTCCAGCTCCTCTCATACATTTCAGACTTGGCAGGCTGACAACTGTCATAATTAAATGAGATGAAGATAATACTGAAAAGCAGTTTCTGATTTTTTTTTTGTTAAAAAGATGATGGAGAAAATCTGTGTGTCACACCAGAGGGCAGTGGGAGAGAGGCTGCCTTTGGGTGTCCTTTGATGACAGGATTCCACATGTTCTTGTACACAGCAGGTCAAAGAATTAAAAGCAGAATTTAAAACACAACCTCTTTTGAGCACAAAGCATTTTGAGGTATTCTGATATCTGATTTTGATGTTTTCAAGTATTTTTACATATTATACTGCTGCTTTTCTCTGGCTGTAAAACAGGTTCTCACAACTTTTTTTTTAAGTGATAAATGGATAGGAGGTAAATAAACCCCCATGATTTTTAAAGTTCTTCCTCTACCATCACCCCTTTTCACCCCTGCAGCTAGAGCAAACAGCTACTTTAGCATTTGGCAAGACTGGAGGGATGGAATAGAAGGGACAGCAGGAACTTCTTAATCCAAACCTTCTGCCGGTCGAACCAAAGGGAATAGATCCGGTTTTGGAGCTTCCTTGTCACTGATTTCACTCCATCCACTGATCTGTGGGCCCCCAGCAGAACTCTGACTCGCCTGGCAGCCCCCAGCACTGCTGCTTTGCTGGAACACCAGGCCCAGGCAGCGAGGAAACCCCTCACCTGAACTGCAATGCAACACCACCCTCTACCGAGGCTTCCTGCAAACACCAGGTGCTCGTGGAACACCTCAGCTTACACCGGGCTTAAAGCTGCAGTAAAACTTGGTAAAATCTGGCCTATGTTTGGGGTTTCACAGGCATCCCAATACTCACCCAGCCTGAAAGTGCTTTTTGACAGACCTCATTTTCTGGAGGCATCCAAAACCAAAATGGGAATCAGGGCGGTTCACCCAGCCAGACAGGACAAAGCCAACACAGCAGTTATGCTCAGTTGAAGATGGGAAGTAGAGAACCTTATGCTCCAGAAGATTCAGGAGTAGAATATTTGTCAGCTGTTACAGTGGCACTGTGCCCAAGATGCCACAACCCACAGCACAAATCACCACGACACTAATGATTTGGTAAATCATTATTTACGAAATTGTGTGGGAGCAGGAGAGACCTCACCACAGCTCTACACAGAAACCCAACACCATCTGCACTTCTTGCTGCCATGTTCACTGAAGCCTCCACCACATCTCAACCACAGCAGGCATCTCCTGTACAGATTTATGTGTTGCCCTTCAGAGCACCACTTTTGCATCACTTTTATAACAGTACTTTTGCATTATTTTATATCAGAAAGCAGGGGACGATTATCAACCATCTCACAAGTAAGTGTATTTTCCCATCATTGAAAATGCTGAAAACTTCGTCCTCAAATTCCATTTGCATTCTGCACTACCAATTACCATTTATCCCTGGAAAGGCACCAGCTGTGCAGTTCTGTCCCCGAGAAGATCCACAAAGCAGGGCTGGATCTTCACCAAAGGGAACAATTCACTGAGGGTTTCAACAAACTCCTTTTAGATTTGCAGATGGAAAGGAACTCCTGGGTTAACTGAAAACTGAAATGACTCAGGCCCTTTATTAATTACAATTATACTCACCCACAAGGAAGGGGAGGGCAGACTCCACTTCCAGCACGTGCTTTTGGTTTTTTTAAACAATAACAATTAAAAATCAAACCACCTCCAGCTCGTACATTCCACAGTTACTTTCTTAAATATGTATTTAATTATTTAAGTTACTTACCTCCCTGACAGACAGCTGTGGGGGTAGTGACACAGAAAATACAAAACTGGTGAACTGGTAGTCAGCAGAATTAACTTTTTGACACACCTGTAAGAGAAGGAGCTTAATAATAATCTTTATAATCTTATAATCTTCATAATCTTTATTCTAGAACAATCACTCTGAATTCATGTTAACACACACTCAGAGAGATGCTCAACATACAAACCACGGTAATCACTAACAACTTATTGAAATATGAGCTTTTTTGTCCTGTTAAAAAAAAAGTTACTAATAAACTTAGTGCTATGAAACAACCAAACTCATTATTTTAAGACCAGGACCAATTGTATATTGAAATTTTAGGTGAAATCAGCATCTCAGATAAGGACATTTATGTATCAAGTAATTAGGGTTTGTGGTGCTGCCAGATTTCCCATTGCTACTGAAGAGAATAGCTCTGAAACAAATCTTACCAGTGGATTCTGTAAAAAGATACATATTCTGCCAATGGAAACAAAAAATAAACAATTACGGTCTGCAACGACAGAAACTATATACTATACTTTCTGTCTAGTTCCATTTTGGACACATTCCTGCTATTAAACCAAATCCTTTGCTATCAAAACTCTGCTAAACATCTCAGATGCCAGTATGAGTTTTCTAGCTGATTTTTCAGTTTGTCACAAGAGCAATTCCATTGCTCAGAGACGGTGCTTGCAACACTCTGTGCCCACATTCTCTCGTAACTCACATTTTCTCTATTATCCTCAATCTGTTGCATCACCAAAACGTTTTCTCCCACTGTGGTACTTCACAAAGACAGGTTCATGCTGTATTAGAAACAAGTGGTTCAGAGAACAGCACTTGATGACTCCTCATTTTCCTGTCACATAAAAAAGTGAAGAGAGGTCGCCAGTTCCACTGAGGCTTTCCTTGAAAGCAGCTGAACCTCAGGTCATCTCCTAAATTCATGTAACCCCATATTTGTTAGTCCTTTCCTTAGGGAAGTGTGCTCCCTGCAGTCATTCCATTGCACCTGCACTGCTGTTTTTAAAAAAAGAGCCACTATGACAAAGCCTGGGCAAAATTCAGTCCCACCACAGATGCAACTTCCCAGCTGCACAGGTGTGCAAACACTGCCCAGGAGCAGGATGGAGTAGAATTCTGCCATCTACATTTCAAACATTCTAAATAGGCAAATGTTTTGTTTTGGTTCTGGTCTTTTTCTTTCAAAAGAAAGAGAAAACATGTCTTTTGAAAAAACAGCAAAAAAACCTGCACAGTGTTTTCAGTCACCAGCTCTATCCTGTAGGCCCCAACATACACGAGCTCCAAAAAAGTACCCCAGAAGGCTAAAAATGTACCTTTTTAACAAAGTCAGCTTCGCAGAACTCCTGGAGAATTCCCAAACAAACATTGCAAACCTTCCCAGCCAAGCTCTCCATTGCAGCATTCCCATCATCAGCTGAGGGGATCTGTGGGATGGCTCCGTTGTGGTTCAGATCCTCAGCACCTTCTTCCCTGCCTTCAAGCCTGATTCTCTTGCAAGGTGGGTCAGCCACATCCAAGCAGACTGTGTCTTCTTTTTCCTGCTTGTTCTTCAGAAATTCCTGCAAATCCTTCATCAAATCCTAACACGAACAGAGGAATCACACTGTGGCTGTTTTTTGCCTCTTTAACAAACACAATTCCATAAAGCAGTACTATTCCAGGCTGTGTGTGTATTAACTAACAACATGAAATTTATACCCAAAGACATCTTTAAGACACAATTCAACAGCTCCAAGCTGCATTTCTCTCAAAATAGAAATTTCCAGAGAAAATATTGCTGAACAGACTTATCATCCCAGAATGAAAACATTTTCCAGACCTGGGTTGCAGAAGCACATTTTTCTTTGCCCCATCACTATTCCATGAAAAGAGACAATTAGTGCCTTCTTGTCATTTAGATTATGTTAGAATTTAATTCCTCCAACTCCTCTAGCACAGGCAGAGAGTTGGCCACTAAAATAAAAACAAAAGAGTAATCTGGTGGGGGTGGGATGAAATTAAATACACAGAATAAGAACTCTGTGTCAGGAGAAAAGCCTTCAAATATTAAGAATTGTCTCCATGTCGCTGGTTCCTGGAAGGATGAGAGGCAAGACACAGTTCAGGAAGAAAGATTTATTAACATATTTTCAGTAAGGAAGACAGCAGTTATTGTGTTGTTGCAACTCAGAGGAAAGTTAGGTAGAGATGCAAAAGAATCAAAAAGGGCAAAATCGATGAACACTCCTCAAATAATTGATAAAAATGGAAAAGGATAGGGAAGAAAGATGTTAAAAATGAATTGTGGGGAGTCTAAACTTGAGCAAAGGTGAAACAATCAAGACAGACACCAGCAGACACAAGCATTAAGACGGGGTTAGGTCAAGCTAAAAATTATGTCTAAAATAACTCTGTGTTTCTCTGCTTTATCCTTAACCTGTGCTCTGCAACTCCTCAGTTGCATCCCCCTGCCAATTCTGCAATTTAATGTAAATTTCCTTTACATGAAAGGAAAAAGCAGAGTTTTTCATAACTCCTTTTGCAAAGCTTTTTCCTTTCAGGCCAAAAGCCCAAGAACACAACAAAGGACAAACCTTGTGTGGATGTCTATAGAGCATCTGTGATCCCACGCAGCAAAACCTCAAAATACATCGTGGGCAAGTGCCAGTGTTGAGCAACAGCTGAACAATTGGTCTGTCCTTCTCTGTCAGTGAAGACATGCTGAGGAAATCTAAAATAAAACACAGGAAAGTAAAAAGAAAAGCTTAGAACAAACACAGTTCAGCAATTCAGTGATAAAAACACTCAGCTAACACTTAACTGCACCATACGTAGAGTAACTGGAATTTCTTTTGTCCTCTAGAGAAAATTTGGGATATATGTTTGTTTTAAATCACAGGCATAACTGGAAGAACAACCCAAAAAGACCACTGAAAGGGGGAAAAGTTCCTGTACTTCCTAAGATTTTCCTGGAAAACCTGAACTCGACTTCTGGCAAGGGAATGCTGACCTTTTGCCCCGTTTTATCTTGAATAAAGTGCATGGCATGCTAATCTTTACTGAATGAAGGAGGGTGGAACTAAGACATACTAAGGCAAATTTAAAATGGAAATTCCTCCTAAAATTGCAGCGACTAAAGAATCAGTGTGTGAAAATCACAAGGGAAAAAAAAAAAGCCTCAAGCCATTCCCTTTTGTCACACAAAGCCCCTCCAAATTTTTTTAGGATTTATTTCCCTTCTCAATATAGGATTTATGTTTTCATGAGAAATCTCATAATGCTTTTTTCCCCCCCTAAAACATCATGGCTAATTTGGCTTCCTGCAGTTCTCTCTGCCCAGAACTTTAGGACAAACTGAATTTTTTTGACCGAAATTTTGCGATGGGATAGAATCGAGCTTTTTTTTTTTTTTTTTTTGGAAGGAGAAAGATTCCTGGTGAGGTGCTCATCCGTACTGGACATCTAGGAAATTTCAGGAGGCACACAAGGATAACCACAATTGTTCAGACCAAAAGTTTAATGAGTCCATTATCAGCCAAAGTGGGAATAAATGCAGCAAGGAATTCCACAGTACTGATGAACCACCTGATTTTGCTTTGGGCTTAGCTCCTGTAAGTAACATTTGATATTCTCCCAGTTTTTATGTCCCAAGGAACGGGATACATATCCACGGACTGTTACACCTGCCATATCCAATCCTGCTCAGGAGCAGCCTGCACAGAAATCCTGCAGCCATAGAAAACCTCTACAGCATGGAAAAGTTATTAAGTCAATGAATTTCGTTAGCCCTGGGTTTGGATGCTTTATGGCGAGGTGTAAAAACCAAGGAATACCTGCAAAACCTCAAAGCTGCTTTTAACGAGAAACAGCAAACACAAACACGCTTTTAGGTAAACGTAACCTCAATTTATCTTCATGAGACCTAAATACTGGCAGTGGGTGACACCTAAGGGCGAATGTGGCGATATTCGTGACATTTGTGGCAATGTGGGGGGAGGAATCAGGGCCCAACATCTCAAGGCTGAGCTCAGCACCCCTCATGTGTGAGGGGAGGGGCAGCTCAGGCCCCCTGTTCCGGCTCCGTTCGCGCTCCGCTCCCATTCCCTCTCCCATTCCCATTCCTTCTCATTCCCGCTCCCATTCCTATTCCCCATATCATCCCATTCCCACTCCAATTCCCGCTCCCATTCCCAATTCCCGGTCCCGCTCACCCCTCGCTCGGCGGCCCCGGCACAGGCTGGCTCAGCAGAGCGACAGAGCGCATCGCTCGGCCGGCACGGTGGGGCGCCGCGCCAGCAGGGGGGCTGGTGGAATAGCTCGGCGCTCCCACGTAGTGCCTGCCAGCGGGCGGTGCCGAGAGAGGCCGAATCCGAACCGAGCGGGGCCGAGAGAGATCGAGCCAGGTCGAGCCCGAGTCGAGCGGGGCCGAAGCGGAGCCGAGCGGGGCCGACTGAGGCCGAGCGGGGCGAGGGGGGCGCGATGGCGGCGACGCCGCCGCCCAAGCCCTGGGAGTCCCGGCGGCTGCCGGGCACCGCGCCCGCCTTCCAGTGAGTGCGGGCGTCCCTCCCCGGGTGTCCCCGCCGAGGCGGCCGTGGGTGTTCGCCCCTCGGGCCGGCCGGGCCCGCTCCGCTGGGGCGGGCTCAAAGGTCGGGCCCGGCCGGGGCAGCGCGCGGCTCCGGGGGCCGGGCGGGGCTGGGGCTCCGCACCGTGAGGGGATTGTGCCAGGCCTGCGGGGCTTCGAGCTCAAACCCCGCTGGTGTCTGGGGGAAGCTGCGTCTGCGGTGTGGGGAAGGGAAAGCTGTGTGTGTTGTCAGCCGTGGGTAGAGTGAGTTCACAGTCCATTCCCGGGAGCATTCCCGGTCCATTCCCGGGAGCTGTGCAGCTCTGTGAGCGCTCGAGTCTCTGCAGCACTGGGGGATGCTGCGCATCACCCCCAGGACTTGGAAAAGATTCCTGTGTGTTGTCACTGCCGTGTGCGTTCCCGTCTTCTGGGAGCTCTCCCAGAAAGCCCGACCTGCTCGTGGAGAGGGATGCACAGAAAGTGATTGTAAACATTTTGATGAGAAGTCAAAGAAAGCTCGCTCGGTGGTTGAATACTCGTCTTGTTTTTCACTTGGTGCTGGTGACTGTAACCGGAGGGAGCTGAAACTGGGCAAAAGGTTGGCCCAACACTAAGCAGTGAGCAGAAACTTCGTTCCGTTCTCTGCAGCCTGCAGCATGCTGAGCCAGCAGTTTGGTGTTCGTTTTTAATTCTGGGTTTATTTACCCCCTTTTAAATGGCTTCAAGCAGCTTTGAAGTGAGGCGTCCCAAGCTGACTGCTGGGGACAGGACTGTAGTGACTTACTGAACTACAGTAGCTCTGTTTGCTGGGGTGATAACTTATTTTTCCTCCTGTTTTCAACTGCTGAGAGAGTCACAGTCTGTGATGGAAAAAGCAGCAGTATAAAGATACAAATATTACTCTTTGCTGTGGAAACCTGTAAGTTTTGCTGAGAGGAAGCTGTTCCCTACCTTGTATGGAAATAGTACAGTAAGCAGCAGCTCCATAGCAATTCCAGCTTGACTGCCTTCTTTTTTTTTTCTGGACTGCAGAAGTGGGAAGTGGTGGGAAGAGGCAGTAAGCATGGGAAATGAAACGTTTGACTTTTAGGGTGGTAACATGTGAATGAAACACATATATTTTTATTGAAATGGCAGAAGTTGGACAAAAAGCTGCTTGACAGAATTCACGTGTTAGTCAAGTACTTGCAGTTTTATTACAAAGGGCATTGATAAAATGATTTAAACTTATGGGCATACAAAGGAAAAGAAAAATCACTAAATTAAGTACAAATAATGGAGTCATAATGCCTCCTTCTGCCAACACTTATCGGTAGTAGGTTCAATCCCTTGACAATCTGCACACAGGTAATCAGGTAGTTTGGGTAGAGAGGGAAATTGGGGGCCCCAAAGCCCTTGCACATATTGTTGCATAATTACTTAGATTCTCAATTACATCATGCCACCCTTTAGGAGTGGATTTAGAGGAGCTCTCAAGCTTTCTTCCTGCTGTATCATTGGCTCATTGTGTAGAAGAGCTGGAAACAAGTGTTGGAAATAAAGCTTTCAGATTGGAAAGTTCATAAAAATTTGTGTTAGGGCCTATGAGAGGCTTTCATGTGCAGAAGAAGGACCTGGGTGTTAGAGCAGCAGGTTTGATGGCTGTGGGTTGGGTATTTCATGTGTTGATACATTAAATACACAATAAATGATAGAATAAATAGACAAAGTTTTTCCATGTTTACATTCCAGTTCCACGTTTACACTGAGTATCTCTTTATGGGGGGTTTATTCCCCCTGAAAGATCTGTGTTTCCTGGCCAGATTTTTTTTTACTTCCAGCAAACGCTGTACAACATACTCAGTGTTTGGCTTCCACTGCTGAAACTCTTTGTGGTATTTAGTAGTTAGCCAAGGGCTCTGTGGAAATGAAGACTTAAACTTTGGGTGCTGATCTTGGTTATCTGAATTCATTTAGGTCTGCTGACTTGGCTGACAACCTGCTGACCAGGCCCGCGCAGCCCGCGGTGGCACGAATCCCTCCACCCATTTTGCCAAGACCATCCCAGCAAACGGCGAGCAGCAGCCTGAGCACTTTCAGGCCAGCCTACAGCAGCTCTTTTTCCCCAGGCTATGGCTCATATGGCACCTCTTTCTATGGGAGCTATAGTCCCTACAGCTATGGCTACGGAGGGCTGGGCTACAACCGCTTCTGTGCCGATGGCATTCCTCCCAGCAGGTTTGTGCAGCAGGCCGAGGAGAGCAGCAGAGGTGCCTTCCAGTCCATCGAAAGCATCGTGCATGCCTTCGCCTCCGTCAGCATGATGATGGATGCCACCTTCTCAGCTGTCTACAACAGCTTCAGAGCCGTGCTGGACGTGGCCAACCACTTCTCCCGCCTCAAGATTCACTTCACCAAGGTGTTCTCAGCTTTTGCTCTAGTGAGAACTGTGAGGTACCTCTACCACCGCCTGCAGCGCTTGCTGGGTCTGCGGCAGAGCTCCGAGAACGAGGATTTGTGGGCTGAGAGCGAGGGCAAAGTAGCTCGTGCTGGCCTTGAAGACAAGGTGGCTAACTCTGCGAAATCCTGGCCCATTTTCTTGTTCTTTGCTGTTATATTGGGAGGCCCCTACCTGATTTGGAAGCTGCTTTCTACATACAGTGACGAAGAAACAGGTAAAGATGACCTGCAGCACCAGAGAAGTGCAGCCTGTATAGTTCCTTTTGTTGTTGCCTGGACAGTGATTAATCTCACACTATAGCAATAGTAATTAATAGATACTGGGGCACAGTACTGAATTTTAGGCATGTGATGCAAGTCACAGCCTGCCCGTTGTTGAGTTAGGATGTGGTTTCATGTTGAAGCTCTCTGTGATTCCAGAATCACGGTTCCTCTCTATTTCTGGTTCCTTCCTATTAGATGTGGCAGTTTGGGTTAGGTGGGAGAATTGTTGGTTGGATTTACTCAGCAAATCTTGCTGTGCTTGCTACTTCTGTCTCTTCTCTATTGGAAAGGTTTGAGCAGGGAAGTTAAAGTGTTGTCTTCATTTTCCTGTGAAAACCACACCAAACTTTGCAACTCAAAGGAGATAAACTTGTGATTTGTGTTTGAAAACAGTGTCTAGTAACTGGGCGAGTGGAGAAGATGACCATGTGGTTGGAAGAGCAGAATATGATTTCAATGCTCTCTCAGAAGAAGAAATTTCTTTCCGTGCTGGTGACATGCTAAGATTAGCACCCAAAGGTAAACTTCTAATTTTCTGTGTATTTTCTAATCACATGGGAAGTAAGTTACAGTGTGAGAGTCTGAAAATTGAAACAAAAAAGCCCCCAAACCACCTTACTTGACCAAATTCCTCATCCACACTGGTTTTTTCTCCCTGTTGGGTGATCACTTGCATTCTAATAAAACTCAGAGTAGTTTTGTTGAATTGTTTTGTCACTTGATGCATTTGCCTTCTCTTCTTCAGAACAACAACCCAAGATCCGTGGTTGGCTTCTGGCTAGTTACAATGGCCAAACAACAGGACTTGTGCCAGCTAATTACATCAAAATCCTGGGCAAAAGAAGAGGTAGGAGAACAGTGGACCTGGAAAGGATTCCGGAGCAGGGGCCAGCCCTTGCCAGCACAGCTGTCAGAGGAGCCCCTGCTGCTGTGACTTTGGAGGAGCAGGAGGCTGCTTTTGAAACTGTTTTTGCTGGAAGCAGCAAAGTTCCCGTTGCGTCGGACTCCGCTGTGGCTGGTGGAGAGAAGCAGGAACTCTGATGCACTTTGATCAACAAAGCAGCTGAACTGTGCTTTATTGATACCACTTAGGGTTTGTTGGAAATCTGGTTTGTAGTGGAGCACTGGTGGGTCTGTACCGGTTATTGCTGCTACTGGCTGGTGAAGGGATGGAGAAATGATTGCTCAAATTTGTGGTATTTATTTTTGACTCACCTAAGGCTGTACGTCAGTGATTCCATCCACCCACCTGGCAGCAGCTCTGAGATCCTGAGATAGGAGAAGTGAGGCATTTATAAAAAAGCAAACAAAATAAAAAAAATAGGGACTGCCATTCTTGTTTAGGAAATTAACACCCAGTCTTCATAGGAGTGTTGGTTCAACAAGAAGTCTGTTCCATAGATGTGCAAAGGGAGGATTGATTTCTCTAAGATGTCCCCCAAAACTTCACACTCAGAACCATAAAGGAGTAATAGCACATTGTCTTCCTCTGAAAGGAGGGAGAATTGCAGGAGATGCACACAACTGAATAGTTAGAAGGTTTAAGTTGCTTTTCATAGGAAGTAGGGTTCTGTCATAAATAACTTAGCTCTCAGAAAAAAGGGACTTGGGAGGAGAAGTAGAATTTACAAAGGGAGAGCAGTGAGGCATCACCAGTAGTTCCAAGGAGTGCTGTTTTGTTTATTAAAAGGACATTAGAATAAAGGGTATTCTGCAGTCAGGCACTCATTAGTTGTTACTCCCTTAACTAACTTTGCATCACTCTTAACCATTTTGTCTTGTAGCCTTTTAGCTGCCTGTCCACAGTGTGTCAGCTACCATCTCCATCTCAACTTATTTCTGTCCTTTATTGATTTTATATGAGTGTCAAAATATCTATCCTGCCTTTTTGAGCAGTACGAAAGGCTTGAGTTGGGGGAAGCCAAAAGTAATTGGAGCATCAAAGAAAAAGTAGCAATTCTTGCTTAATTGTCTCAGAGAAGGTCTTGGAGTTGGACAAATTTTTTATGCTGCCTTTCAGGTGGTAAATTTTGCATCTGCCCATAAAATTTGAGGGCTCCAGTTTATCAAAAGCCATAAAAATATTAAGACTATTCAGAGTATTTTCTTCATATGGGTGTTTGAGAATTCTGTCTTGAAATACTGTTGTGGGTTTTTGTTAAATGAAGCAAAGATAATTAAAACTTTTTTTTCCTTGTAGTATGTATGTATAACATATTGAACTTCTGAAGGTTACACCAGTGGATTAAATGACTAAGTTTGTCTTAATCATTAAAATAGCTGTTTTATTTTAAAGTTACTTGAAAATATAAGTAGGGCACAGGCCTTTGCTTAATTGAGTAGTTTCAGTTTGACCATTCCTACAGGGATCTTCAACACCCATTACGTGTTAACAAAGCCTTCAGTATTTATATTTTAATTGCATTTGCTGGCCTTGGGTTCTTAGAAGTCTGCTCAACACAACAAAACTAAAAAAAACCCTGAAATTAGCACAATTTTATTGAGGTAGAGTGGCTGAAAAGACAAATATTATTCTGCAACCTTGATTTTAAAGTAATCTCTGAATGCCTGTTGTTAATAAATAGAACATGAATTTAAGTGGTTGTGCTCAGGTATTGGGAGATGGTGATTAGAATAATTTATAGTAAATTGTTAGATTTTCAAGTGCAGATGTATAGGAAAGAATAGTTAAAGGGCAAATTAAAAACTTGAAAACAGGTTTAATAGATTTAAAACAGAACATATTCCTGAGACATTGCCCTGTGTACCAGGGCATAGAAGAAAATTATCTGTATTTGAAAATTATATGTGTTGTTGAAATGAAAATAGCAAAGAAAATCTGAAATCTAAAATACAGAGAGGCAAAAGTGGGGAGGAGGGTATCAAGTGTACAGTTCTGTGTGCAGAGTCCCTGGAGGGAATTAATTTACTGTCCTGAGATGGAATTAATGGACTATCAGCTTCCCTTCTGTCAGTGAAAGATTTCAGTCTGAGGAAGGGTCTTTAAATGAATGAATAAATAAATCCCAAACTTTTTTTTTTTTTTTTTTTTTTTTTTAGAGTATCCATTCGGTAGCTTTTTGTTTTTCTGGCTGTTTTTTTCCTGTTTTCCCTTCTGTTTTCTGGCTCAGAACAAGTTGAGAAGGCAGTGCCATGATGTTCATTGCAATGTTTTAAGTCTTATTTTTAGAAAGACAAGTTTAATTTCACTTTCAGGGCATACTATTTTGACAGCACTTCTTTTAGTAAGAAGATAGGTTATTCTTACCTGGGTTGTCTTTATATTTGTTTGACTTAGCCCACAAGTCACTGTCATTATTGTATCTATTAAATCTCAACAAGAATTTTGATCCTTTCAATCTTGCTATTACTTTAATTGGAAAAGAAGGCTCTGAGGAAATGAAGGCAGTTATTTAACTCACAATTAATTGTACTGATTGCAGAAGGGTATTAAAGTTCACTGAAGTAAAAGATACACTACAATTCACTGTCTGTTTCTGTCCATGTGTCAGGCTACAGAAAAAAGACCTAGATGAGCACTGGGTGAAAAGGAAGGCTGGTGGACAGGCTGCTCCAGACTTGCACAACTTTAGGAAGTGGAGAAGAGCAAAAGGAGCAGGTGTGGCTGCACCAGGAGAGCGTAGAAGAGGAGATCAGAAACGGGAGGTTGTTGAAATATTGCATAACTTGAGCATTAGGGAAGCAGCTCTTATTTTGAGGTCTGTACATACTAAGTTACCTTTATGTTATTCTTTGGAATTATTTATATACCTGTAGCAGACCTAGATGTAACAGAGTTTTAACATCTGTTTATATAACGTTTTAGTTTATTTTTACTTCAGTCTTACTGTTTAGTAGATCAACCATTTTCTGCTTGAATATGTGACTACTGACAAATGCCACTGCTGAGTGGTTCTCTGGGTGCAAACAGAACATGAACATGCACAGGGTCAAAGCTTTGCTCAGCTTTCTGAATAATACATTTAAAACACTCTGTTTGCCTAGTAAAACTCAATAAATTGGCCACTTTTGCACAGGTTCAAAAACTCTTCCTTGTGTGGAATTAGGCTCCATGTGGGATTGGATTAAGGTTGTTCTGACTCACTTGTCAGTCTTGGTGAAATTTGCTAGTGAGGTAAATACCAAGCAAATGCGGTTTCTTACAAATCTCATCTGTTTGCAGTAAAAACCTTCCAGAAGAGGTGCAAACTCAGAAACCAACACAGGGGTTTCTTGATGAACCAGTGTAGAAATACTCTTGTCTGCAATCGTAGCTCAGCTGTACTTGTTTTACAAAACACAACACGAGAAGTTATGTTCTTATGTAACTCCCTCCAGATTTTTATCCATGCAGGTGTGGCCCAAGTGTTGAGATTGGTGAACGTTTTTGGGCTGTAAAGGCAAGTAGTAATTGTGTGTGTCCACAGGTGGTGAGACACATCCTTTTCTCTTTCTGTTTCTTGGGCTGGTTCCCTTGCAGAGCGATTTGAGGCATGTTTGGGCTGATAAATCTGTCCCCTGGGTTCTGTGGCCACACGGAGCTCAGCCTATAAACAGCTGGATAATCTCTCCTTGGAGCAACCGTACTGGTGTAACTGGTTCGACTGGTAAGAGAGGCATGGTGTCAGTGCAGGCACCCCTGGATCTTTGTTACCTGCTTTGAGCCACTGAAGTTCCCTGAATTTCATAATAGTCAAAAAAGTATCGACTCAAGCAAGTGACAGGGATTATTTATGCTGTCAGAGTTTAAACACGGTTTTTTTTGTTTTAGAAATGAAAAATACAAAAAGACAGTTCCAGTACCTTTGAGTTATTGTAAGTGATCAAGCACAGTCTCTAGATCAGCAAATGAGTGGAATTTAAGATACTGATTTTTTTGTTTATTATCAAATACTGGGGTTTTTTTCTTATTTAAAAAATGAATTGGGGGCACTGCACTTCTGCCTAACAGCACAGATGAATTAAAAAACCACGTTTCAGTTCTCTGACATATCAAGTTTCCATTCATCATGAAATAACTGCATGTCATCATACTACAGCAATATTCCAGCATTAACTTACTGTGTGGGTGGCTGTGGGGTGGTATGAAATCAGTGGGTTTTGCTTTCACTGAGACCTAAGGGAAGCTTTCAGGCTTAGAGAATTTAGATTTCAGATACTTCTCTAGATCGGTGGAATAATTTTTCTGAATTTTTCTGTGCTTTTTTTTTTTTTCATTTTTTTTTTTTTTTTTTTTTTTTTCCCTCATTTTTTNTTTCATTTTTTTTTTTTTTTTCATTTTATGCCCTCATTGTATTATTGCAGAGTTTAAAAGCGGGATTTTTGGAAAGAAAATGATTAATATCTCTGATTTTTGCCAAATTACCATGAAGGTACAGAAGTTACGTGGTGTGATTGGGAAGGATTGTTATGTGGGAAATGGGGATCTGGGCTGGTCTTTATCAGGCACGGGTGGCTTCCCACAGGAAGCAATTTTAAAATGTTTGGGAGTACTTGATACAGTAGTAGACATGCAGTAGGAATCGAACTGTGTGGGTGAAATAACAGGATTGAGACTGAATGAGCCTGTGCAGAATAACTCTGGGGAGCCACTCCCAGCGGCTGGGCCGCTCTGTGTAATTAGCTGTAATTTCAATAGTCTTGCTACTGGTTTTTATAGTTAACAGTCTATCAAATACTTACAGCAGCTGAAAATCTGGGAAAAGCTTAAACCGCGGCTCCTTCTCTTCGGTGGGAGCATGGAGTGCATTAACACATTCCTGCCTAATTAATTAGCTGTGCTTACATCACGAGACTTACTGTTGAGTGTGATGCATTATTTCGGCAGGCAGTAAGAATTCTCGTGGCCGGGCTTTTCCTTCCCTGCCGGGTTCTGGGAGACGGGAGCGTGGCGGGAAGTTTTGCCTGGGAAAAGCGGAGTTCCTGCTGTGGGGTCAGCTCGGAAAGCGGAGCTGGGCGCCATGGGGGTTGCAGCAGCGGAGGAGAGGGCCGGCGTGACGTCACTCGTGGCACTGAGCAGTGTCCCCAGCCCCCGGCCCGGTCGCAGTGACCGGGACCGAAATTCGAGGCGCGCCGTGACGTCACCGTGACGTCACCGTGACGCCGCGGGGGCGGTGCGTTGCCGGGGCAACCAGACGCCGCGCTCGGGGCGGGAGGGGGCGCTGCCGTCGCTGCCGCTGCACTGCGGCAAGGCGGGGCCGCCGCGCGCCCGGGGCGGGAGCGCTCCTCGCCGCCCCATTGGCTGGGCCCGGCGCGAGGGGGCGGGGCCTTATCAGCCGCCCCGCTCCCATTGGCTGAACCGCCCCCGCCCCTCACGGCGTTCCCGCCCCTCCCCGTGAGGGCGGGGCCGGGCGGCACCGGCAGATGAGGGCGCGGCGGGTGCGGACGGGGCAGCCGCTGGTACCGCTCCTCTCTCGGTGGAGCTGAGACCCCGTCCTGGCGCTGCCCCAGCACGTCCCGAGGAGGAGCTTCTGCCCGTCTTGTCTCGTCCCGCTGACCCCACGCCTGGGAACCGCCAGGTAACCCCGGGGGGGGTCCCGGCGGAGGGCGCCCGGTGGGGCCGTCGGGGTCCCCGCTCTGAGGCTGCTGCATTTGTAGGGTGTCTGAGACCGGGTTTTATTTTTCCAATTTAAAAGCTTTATAATTTTTAATGTTGGCTGGTACGTGGAGAAGCTACAAAGTTGTTGTTGTTCCTCTTCTCCGCCTCATTCTGCACCATCACTCCTTGCGTTTCAGGGCTGTGGATGGAAACCTCGTGTCCATCCCACCGTCTTCACCTTCCCTCAGGTTGTGCGCGTGCAAGGGGTAGTAATTCTTCATTTCTACCTTAATTATTTGCTTTAAAGAAAAAAAAGTCGAATCAGATTGTGTGTTTCCGTAATGAATTAACTCTTAGAAATCCTTTGCAGCACTTAACTTCTGAGTATTAATAGAAATTCCTATTCTCATGTATCCTCCTATGTTGTGCCTCTCAAATGAGTTGGTCAGAGTTAAATAATTTGGAAACTTCTTTCTTCTCCAGTTTTCATTGTTGAGGAAAGGGTTAATCTGGGCTTTCCTTGCAGTAACAGAGCGGAGAGAATCTGTAGAAGTTGCTTTTTCTCTTAAAAATATGCTTTATTAGAGGCTTTGTGTTACTGCTTGTAGAGAGTTCTAGCATGAGACAGAATCTTGCATGCATCTATTTCCAGCAGGGTTTCCTAAAGGACAAAAAGGCAGATACTGAATGTCCTCTATAAAGCTGCAAAGAGGAGTCCCGTGTTCTTTCCAGAATATAAATAAAAATACTTCTGTACGCCTGTAATTAAGCCTGTTCCTTCATTTGTCTTTGCAGTAATAAGCATATACAGAACTGTATTTTAATGTGCAGAGGAAGCAAATAAAGAAACATGTATGAGAGACAAAGACTTTATTGTCTCTGAACGTGTCATCACGTTTTAGAGCACCTGTCATCCCTTCATGCTCGGGCTGCTTCATGGTCCATAGGGTTGATGTGCATTAAACTTGTTACCACCGAAGCACTCAGAATTTTTCCCTTTAAATTATAGATTCCTTTTTTTTTTGCAAAAAAAAAAATTGGTTTTCCCTCTTTCTTCCTTTCTTTGATTGCCCAGTGTAACCATCCCATAGCACTAGCCCTCAAAATGGTGATTTATGGGATATTGACATTGCTGGTAATTTTACTTGCATTAAGCCTATTTTATGGTGGGGAAACCAGGGGATTATAATACTCCATCATTTACTTATCTCCTCCAAACATATTTTTAAACCAGCTGTTCCACGTGCATGAGCTAGCACAAGAAGCCAGCTCTGTGTTTCATAACCACTGGGGTTTGCCCCTGCTGCTGACCTGTTCTGGCCCGGTTATTTCCCTTCCTAACAGCAGAAGTGGGAGGTGTTCAGGGGCCGAAATGTAATTACTGCCGACATCTGTCTGCACACTGACAGAGAGAAGGCTCCACCACAGAATCCCCACAGTGACACTGCTTGAAAGTGCTCTCAGGGTGAGGAATAAGGACACAGTGACTTCAGGGACTGAGCCACTTTTACCTGATACTGGCATCTATTTTACTCAGAATTTTTGGACTCAGGTCCTCACAGATTATATTTCTCCTTTAAAACTGGCTGTTTGGCAGCAGATATCGCTTAGATAGAATTGCTAAAATGGTATGAAATTTTCTGTAGGACTTGTCTTCTGTTTTGTGGCTCTTTTTCTTCTTTTTAAATCTCATGACTGTGGGAAACAAAATAATTCTCTCAGTGGGTTCTGGGTTTTTTTTCCTTCTTGTTCAATTCAGCTGTTCTTTCGAGAGGATGAAAGCTTACAGTAACCTGCTGCTGTGATTTCTGTTTCTACCAACAAAACAAGCAGAAAAATGGGCTGGAACAGCTAGGGGGAGAAAAAAATCAGGGCTGTTTTGTGTATTTTAAGTATCTTTTCTTTTAGGAAGAGGCTGGTGCAAAAGAGATGTCTGTGTGTAGTATGCTTTTAGTAACATGTTATCAGGTGTTACCTCAGTGTATTTTCTCTCAGTTTCTCTATAATTCTTGCTTTATAAGTCGAAGTTTTGTGTGTGGTTTTTAAGTTCTGTTATTTATGGGATCTGCTTAACGTGCTTAAGAAAAGGGTCCGAGTTGCTTTCCAAGCGTGAGTCCCTCCTGAGCTCTTTGGCTGTGTGTTACTGGAACATGAAACTCTTGATTAATGCCTGCAGTTCCTTCCCAGCATAAACTAAATCAGTACTTTGAACTTTTATTTTTGACTCTGTTCCCTGGTGCTATACATAAAATCCATTTGGAAAAAGAAAAAACAACCCACCCTAAACATAAACCTGTTTTTTGAGGTGTTTACTGCTGTCTTTAAACGCTTTGTTCTGGTATTCAGCTGGAAGCTGAGGAATAAGAGGTGTTTGGAACTGCTCATCCTGGCTAACAAGGAGTCAGGAGTGTCAGGTGTTCAGGATAAGAGTTGAACAAGAGTCAGGTGTTGTTTTTCTGTCTCCGAAGTATTGATGGCCCTAAAATTGGTATCCTAGCTTGGCTTCTGAATAATGGCAGTCAGGTGTGCTGAACAGATGGGCAGAGCAAGAGAGAGCAAAGCTGAGAGTAGAAGGTTTGGTGGGAACAGATAACTGTGTTTGATTGTGAGTAAATTTACACTGTAGTGTCCCTCTGTGTCTTAGGCTGTTTATTCTGAGATTGTGGGAAGCCCTTCTGTTGTGTTAGAGGGGTGTGATTTCCCCTCTGGAAAGAGGCAGCTCAGAGGAATGGTAGATAATACCTGCTGCTGTTGGGTTGGGTTTGGTGAGTTTTGTACATCTGCTTCTCCCTCAGGATTTTGAGAATATGTTCAAAAAAGCCTCCGTACTTGACTTTAATGCTGTGGTAAACATTTCCCACAGTAATTTATGGAGTGCTGCAGGTAAAGTAGATCAAGCTTTAGCAAATTGTGCAGTGAGACTTGCTAAAAACTCTTTCTCTTCTAGGCTTAAGTAACCAAAGATGAGTCGTGGATTCTCAGAAAACAATAACTTTCCCTATGACAACAACCAAATGGTTTTGGATATGATCCTGTGTTCCCTAATTGGTGTTTCTCAGCCTATCAACTGGGACAGTGTGGCAAGGCTGGTGCCAGGATATACATCCAAAGAAGTGAGTTTATATGCTTTAAGCAGTCCTTTGTGGAGAAGAAAACATTTCTGGGGGGAGAGAGGGAGGGAAATTGACGTTAAGGGTTTGTTGGTTTTTTTTTCTAAAGTAATTTGCACCTAATTGAAAATGTTAAATGAGCAGTAGATTGAAAAGAGGTGGAGGCTTTATTTTGTTTTGTTTCTACAGAACCTGAGCATTGAAATTAAGAAATGCATTCTGCGTTTTATTTCATTAGAACTTATAGAGAATAAGAATGAAAATTACTGGAAAGGAAAAATTAAAAAGTGTAATTAAAGAAGGTAGCTGTGCTACTGTATTCCAAACTCCTTAGCTAAGACTTGGATGGAAAGGATGCCAGTACCCACTAACCCCATGCAGGTTGTAGTATCCTTACTAGGAAACCTAATAACTCTCTCTGTTTGTTGTTATTACTCTAAACAAGGAGGAGTTACAGATCTCTTAGATAAAGAGTGCAGTTGCTTCTTTTTTGATCCTGCAAGATGTGGATTTTTCTTTATTTTGTTGAAGTAGAGTTAGAAGAACCTCTGTATACTTCTCTTCTTGGATTGCTGAATTTCCTGGTGAAATGCTTGGGGTTTTTTTAAATAATAATTTTGACTTTTTCATTTCTGAGAGGGTGTAAGCTAAGAAAAGAAAATGTCTTTTGCCCTTGTGATTCAGCAAAGCTGAAAGAAAACAAGCCAGTGGTCTTGACTTTCTTGCAGATCTAATCATGTGTGTCAGCTCACTTGTATAGCAGTGCTACTGGGCGTTGCTGTAGCCTTGTGTTTAGAACATAAAAATGAAGGATAGGGTGTAGAAGCTGCTGTGGAATCTTACTGCCTTTCAAGTGCTTGGCGGAGTGCTTGGGGACTTCTCTTCACCTTTCAATGTGCAGACACATTAAGCAAATAAAATAACAGTATCAGTGAGCTCTCTCCTTAAATTAATTCATATGATTGATTAGTACGTGTCTGATTACTCTGTTTTTAAAGAACTAAATGTCTCCAATATGTGGAGTCCCTGTTTAAAGCAGTTACTTACAAGCACAGATATCCCTTGATTTATCTCTTGTATGTGCTAGACTGGCATCACAAATTTGAGACACTGTGGATATCAGAAGGATGTCCCTATGTGCCCCTGGCCCAAAAGGGCACTGGCATGAAGCAATGTCTGTTAATTCAACCCAAAATAAATAAATAAAACCAGCTGCTAATGGAGCCCAACAACTGTGTCACAGGAGGACCACCTGTAGAATTAAGTAGGTTTATTTGTATGTGCAAGTTCATTCTGTGTAGCACTTTGCTGAACCAAACCTATAATTATAGTTGTGTTGATACAAATTCACAGAATGGGAATACTTTCTAGTTCATCAAAAACAGGGGATGGGAAGTTTATAGAACTGCAGTGAGAACAAAAATGAATAGAACTGCAGTGAGAAGCACCAGTCCCTTTTGTCCAAATTGGAATCGAGGTCATAAAGTAAAAGAATAATAATTGTGAACCAATTACTATACCCACTCTTAATAAAATTTGACCATGTTTATGGTAAAAGAACTAGTTACAAAATGAGAATTCAAACTCTTCCCCGTAACTTTCTCTTTGAAAACTGGGCTTTAAATCACAGGGTTTAAGGAAATGGAAGCTGGAAAAGGTTCTATCTAATTTTTTCTCTTTCTGTTAGAGTCTTTAATTATGGTAGTTACTATTTTACTGTGTATTTATGAACTTTCATGATACCACTAACTAGATAGGAAGCATTATGAGTTTGATATCAGTAACTGTTCACATGCAAAAATGTGCAATACAGTATCAATCTCAAATCATAGTTATTAAAAATGTGCTGAAAGCTACTGCTTCATTCTCCTATCATTTAATCTTGTGACAGTGTGCAAAAAGGTTTGATGAACTAAAAAACAGTGGAAGTTCACCTGTTGACAACCAATATAATCCCCTGATGGCTGCTGGTGGGAGTCCTGTGGAATCTTTAGCTACGTACATCAAATCCTCCTTGCTTGATACACAGACAGAGTTTCAGGAGCCTGCTATTGGGCAGGATTCCATTACTATAACTGGTATGTTTTTAGTCATTCTGAAATATATTGGCTTTGATAATAAGTATGTGCATGCTTCTGTCCTGAGTGGTTAAGTCCACCCAGGAATAATAGTCATTCATCTTTGGAGAGTTAAATATAAATATAATGCATACAATGAGGCACTAGTCATTAGTTTAGTTTAAGAATCAATGTTTGCTTGGGTGTTTTTGATAACTTGTCCTTCCAAGAGGCAGAAATCCTGCAGAATCCTCTGTTTGGGATTTTTGGTCGTGTGCTGTTAACCCCACAGCCATTTGAAGTCACATTAAGCAGCATTATTAAAATAACTGGAGAGTATTGTGAAGGAAAGCTGAGGTGGTGATCCCTCCAGGGCAATCCTTCCTCTCCCAGCTAGAAGCCCTGTGTTTGCCACAGATGGGTACAGAGGAGTTGGAGCAAAATGTAGCTAATTTTTGCTTAAGGACAATCCTGAGATGACACAAAATGTGTCTTAGTCAATTATGTGTCCCAGTAATTATTGGGCAGAAGAGGACCAAACCCAATAGTTGTAAATTCAGTCATAGCACAATTAAATATTGTTAACAACTCCTTAAGTACACCTTCTGTCAGAAGTTAAATGTGTGAATTTTATTCTCTGATTTTCAGTATAGACTGAGAGGTTTCAGTGACTTTAGAACTTGGTGAATGCATTGCATGAGAAATTTGCTTCAGTGATGAATAAATAATTTCCATCTTAAAAATTAAGACAACAGTGAAGCATTTAAACAATGTGTTCTCTGTTAAAATGTCCATCACTGCAGTTTTCCCTGTCTTCTTTGCAGCAGAAAAACAGCTGTTTGAACTTTGAATAGAGTGTTTTTAATAACTGTAATCAAGGGATGATATTGGGAAACTGTATGTGGAGTGTCAAGACTGAAAGTGCTTCCCATCAGCTTTCAATTACGTGGTTCCATGCCTGATGTTGGATAAATGCTGCTGGCACCCACAGGTCCCTTTTACAGGATTAGCAGCTTGCCAGGAGACAGCTAACGAACTAACTCTGCTTCTAGAACTCCTTAGACAATTACTGCATGTTTTGTTTTTAACAATGTAATACATGTAATGAGTATTAATGCAGTTCAGTCCACTAATGTAATGTTTTCTACAACAAGATACTGAGATTATTCTCTGTTTTCTTTGAGACTTTGGACAAATCATTTGCCCTGTTTGTGTGTAATTTGTCGATATGAAATTAGGGTAATTAATCTTTTTTTCTCACAGGCTTGGGTGAACTCACCTGCTTAGTATTTGTGAGGCACTTCTACATTTCAGAATTGGGGATTTCAGAAAATGCTATTTGTAAATGTAAATTAATTGCTTCCTAGTGGATTTATTCACATTAACTTATTGTTAGGATCAAGAGTTTTGGGTCTGTTTACATTTGTTTGCAGTCATGAGTAACAGCAAGAAAAAGCAAATCAGACCATACTCATTCTGAGCTAGATTCTGGTTTTGGCTGAGTTATAAAAGCTCATTTAATACTTGCCAATTATAAGGCAAACTGCTGGTAAGTCCCTCTGATTGCATCTCATGGCAGTAAACAAGCACATAGGATAGCCTTTTACCCAAAATATTTATTACAAGGTTTCAAAAGTTAATCTATAAGCTTTGGAAGGGAGGAAAAAAAGTATGAAGAAATGTATGGTGAAGTTCAGATGTCCCCATTAATTTGGCTGTGTTGCATATTCTTGTCAGCATTATTGCCTTCAATAAATCACCGTGTTCACAATGAACTAGTTGATATATTTGCAGACAGAACTATTTCATACCATAGATTTCCCCAGTCCCTTCCTTTAAAACTCACACAATTGATTCTGAACCCAGGACTCCCACTTCACCTGCAGTGAGGATGGTTCCCCAGAAAGCTGTGGCTTCACCAGCCCTTTCCAGGTTTTACTGGGAATGAATCTGCTGAGTGAATCTTCCCCTTCTGTTAACTGTGCTCCCTCTATTAAAGCCTTGCTAAAGCTTAACTTTGCAAGGCCTTAGGCTGCAGCTTTGGAGAAAGTTTTGTTTCTTCTGCCTCTGGTGCAGTAATTTGCTTTCCTGAAGGGCATAACTGCTGTGTTCAGCAAAAATCATTTTTGCTGTCAGTCTGCTGTAGTTGTTCAGTCATTAGATGAAGAGGTCTGTCTTAATCTTCTTCAGCCTCTTACATTACACAAGAGGGAGAAGATGTTTCTGAAACTCCCAGAAATCTGAGAGAATGGCGTAATCATGGAAAATCATGGCCTTATGGGTCTCAGTGGGAGACAGATATGTGTCCTTCCATTGTTTAAAAAAGATAATGATCTTTCTGACTTTTAAGCAAGATCATTGAAGTTTCAGATTGTAGTGATCCGTTCACAGCTGGAAAAGACATTGATCCGGAACTCAGTGGATTTGGTGACTGAACTCCTGAGCTTCTCTAGGTGTCCACTTTCCAGTGCTTGTAGTGCCTTTGTGAACATCAGCTATTTGAAGTGCATCTGTCTTTTATTCCTGGAATAACCTCCATGATTTAGCTCTAGGACCAAGCAAATTTTGTGGTCTGCTCTCTTTGAACATTGTTTTATATGATCAGCTGGTTTAAGCCATGTGTGGGAGAAATTTGGCAAAAACAAACATATCCTAAGAGTCTTCTGCGCTTCTCTTTGGAAGCTGCCTATTTCCAAAGCTGACACATGATGGCTAAGGAGTAGGATTGGTCCCAAGTTATGTTCTGGCAGAAGCTTTGATATGGCAGGGTCTTGGGAGCCGCATACCACAAAACAGACCAGAAGAGCTAAAGGAATGTGTCACGTTCCCAGAAGGAAGTGCTGAAGGCTGGGAGTCTCATGCTCTGTGTTGAGCCAGGAGTGATCTAGGTTTGTGGCCAAGTGTCTGGGCAACCCCCCAGTGGTGCTGCTGTGAGTTCCCATGCCTGGCACCCAGAGCAGGAATCTGGACTGTTTAGTAGCCCTTATGGAAGCAGAATTGTTGCTAGCTGAGTGCCATTGCTCCACCATGACAGCCATACTTCAGTTGCGTTTCCAAGATACTGAAGAGCAAAAGATCAGGAGTTTTTGTTCTAATGCAGCCTTTTTTCCTTACATTGAAGGAAGGCCCAGTGCAGCCTCCACAAGGGATTCTTCAGAATCTGAGAAAGGTCCTGTACATAATAGTGGAGAAAGCACTGATGAAACCCAGGGGTAAGAAGAGCTTTGTGTGTTTGTTATCTAGGGGATTGTAGAACTGACAGAAAGATGTCTAAATTGCTGATATTTATGCACTACCAGAAAGAAAACAGCTGGAAACAGCCTAATGAATGCTGTAAGAAATTGGAAAGCTTCCATTGCTACAGAAATACAAGGAGGTGGTTTGAGAATGCGTTCTGTGCAATAAGATATTTATAAATCTGTGCTTAGTGTTCCTCTGGGTGATTGATCACTGCTGTGGCAGGAATGGAAAACATACCTGTCTTTATAAAGGAATGAAACAAGATTGATGCTCAATTACACATGAAAAAATACACTTGAACACAGATTTGTAAATGAAAAATTTTCCCATGAATTCAGATAACCATCCGAGTCTCTTTCATTCCATCACATCCCTGTTTTCCACACTGTATAATTACATATAGAATAATATTTGGTTGAAACCTAAGGGCATTTACTGCTCTACAGCATTTACTGATTCTAGCTTTGAGCTTTTCTTAAGAAATAGACATTTTAATATACAATAAGCCAATCTTAATTTCCACTGATGAAAATTGCTGTTATTGTCCTTGCTTGTGCCTCAGTGATTTAGGGATTTACATCTGGTTAGTCATTGAAGGAAATTAGGAAGGGAGAGCAAATAAGTTCTCCATATAATTCAGGTAGCATCCTATAACGGGTGACAAAATTGGGAAATGGAGCTAGAAATTTTCTATATCTGGTCCCTTAATTAAATCACTCAGATTATCTGCAGAGGGATGTGCCTCTGTCTTCCTCACGTATCCAATGATAGTTTCTATTAATAGTTAATAACTGCAGTTTGTTTTTCCTCTGTTAATAAAACCCTGTCAGTGACATCAGTGTTGCAATGAGTGATTCAGAGTTGGAGATGAGGTCATTGGGATTTGATGTCCTAATTGGCTTAGGCTCCTAATTTGCTTTGTGGCTTTTTTTTTTTTTTTTCTGTTGAGGCCAAATATGGTGATCCATGTGTGTGATGAAGCCAAAAACCTCAAAGAAGATTTTGTGTGTCCTCGAGACCTTTTGATTTCAGAGATGAAATACTTTGCTGAGTACCTGTCAGTGGATGCCCAGCGCTGGGAGGAAGTGGACATTTCCGTGCACTGTGACGTTCACATCTTTGACTGGCTGATAAGATATGTCAAAAGGAACTCCAAAGACTCTGAGGCTAATGAAATGCCCACTTTAGGTAAAAGTAGATAATTTCTTGCAGGTTCGTTATGTTCTGCACTAATTGAAGATGAATGGTTTCGATGCAGTTCAGCCCCAGTCTGTTTCTGACTGTTGTCATTTGTTAGAAAAGTGTTGCAACAAAGATCCTGTGGTCATTTCTGCAGATGGCTCTGCTTTGTCAGCACTGTCAGCTTTGAGGAAACATGTTGAAAGTTGAAGCAATAGAAAAGCCCTAATATATTCTGGGATGTGATGTTTTTAATTAAGACTCTTCAGATCTCTTCTGACCAAGGACAGAGTGGTAGATTTAAAATGCTGATGATTGGTTTGTTTTGTTTTTCCTCTGCTCCCTGTTGGTGCAATTGCAATGTTTTCTACAATTTCAGTGCAATCCAATACAATGGTAGAAGAGCCTTTGCCTTTATGGATTTTGAGCCAAGTTTTTAATTTTTTAAGGAGCCTTTGCTACCACTTCTTCAAATGAAATTTTATTCTCATGGTTTGTTTATAACTTGCAATGCAAAGGTTATGTTGAGAAATTATCAGCTGGGTGTGATGGCTACAGATGGAAGTTAATCTTGTGTGATTGTTTAGTCATCGTATCCCTGTGACACCTCCTTTTCCAATTTTAATAAGGTTTCCAATTTTAATAATTTTTCCAGGTTGTTGTAGTTGTACTCTGGCCACTGAAACGGTAAACCAAGAGTTTGTTCTAAAGGTGGTTAAAAGGTTCTGCATACTAGGAGATGGAATGGCAGGTTGATTGCTAGAATAATAGCTAACACAGATGCTAAATATGAAGAGGGAGAGATGAGATATGAAATTACAAAAAAAATCATGGAAGAAAACCCACCTTTTTTCTGTTGCCTTCTAGAACCATCAAATGTCATCTCAATCCTTATTTCTTCTGAGTTTTTGAAGATGGATTCATTAGTAAGTGTTAAGAAAGACTGATTTTTCTGGCATGAGGGGAAAATTAATTACCAGGTGTCTTAACAGCTTGTTTGCTGTGCTTTGGTTGTTACATAAACAGGTGCTGCAATGAGAACATTTTGAGATTTTTAACACTTCTATTCAGGGCAGTAATCCAGTATTTGCAGAATAACTCTCTTGGAGTTATTTCTAAATGTGATAGTGTGATCTAGAGTGCTTGTTTTATATTCTTTTTACACGAATGGCACTTCTTCAATTTAGGGTCTGGCTTTCCAGCTCTGTATAAGGAATAGCTGCTGACAAACATTTTGTTAAAATGTTTGTCAAAAGTCTTTGGGGTGACCCACAGTAAAGCACAGCTGTTGAAGTTGAGGTCCACGTGTCTGGTGGTTCTGTTTTAACAAGCAATTGGAAGGTACCATTTGCTGAAATCTTGGGAGGAGGACATAAATTAAGTCATGTTAATTCAGCACCTCCTTTAGGCAAATCTTATTTGCCTAAAGGAGACTTGTTTTTTATTTTTAAGTCAAACTGAAATAGTTGTCCCAAACACCACACTTAAAATAAAAGTCTTGAAATTAGTATTTTTTTTTGTCTAGAATTCCTTAACATTCATATCTCTATTTTTCCTAGGTAGAGAAATGTATTCATTATTGTCACAAAAATATGAATGCAATTGTAGCCACACCATGTAACATGAACTGTATCAACGCTAATCTTGTTACACACATTGCTGATCTCTTCAGGCACAATGAGGTGGAAGAGCTGAAGGACAAAAGAGACAAATTCAAGAGGTAACTATTTTGTTTTCCCCCTGTAATGCACTTCTGAAGAGCTGTTGAGGTTTGGGATCATATTTCATAACACTAAGACGGTGGAGTCTGAAATTGTATGTTATATATATTTTCATGGAATGTATTTTTAATGCAGAATATAATGGTGTGACTGCAGAATTTTGTATTAAAATTATGAGCAAAAGAAAAGAGCTTTTATAGGAAATGAGCAAAAGGAAAGGCCACACTAGGAGCATGGCATGAGCAAATTATTCATGAATTGTCACATGGGAGCCAGGATTAGGGTGAGAAGCCTTTTATGGGATGACATGCTCGTAATTGGTAGAGAATGGTTTGGCTTCAGAATCCTGTGAACTCAGATGTTTGGACTTAGAATTCGGGATGACTGGGAGGCTGAATCGTGGTGCTGGAATGCTCTTTCATACATCAGGACTCCAGCTTAGTATCAGGATAAGGGCCAGTTATTAGAGTGCAGACTGACAGACAAGCAAGGTGAAAGTAAGGGAGGATTTCAGTCAGTAGGGATGAAGGCTTAATTTTAGAATAAAGTGCAATTTCGCAGCATTATTCACTAATAAAAGGTCTTTTAGTCAAGGCAGAAGCTGACAGTTTATAATGGCAAGCATTTTAATAAATTTTTAAAAAATCAAAGTATCACTTTTGTCACACCTGTGTAAAAATGAGATGAACAGGATAGTTTAAAGGAAAATTATATTAAAAGCTAGATTCTGAGAGTGACTTTGCTTATCAGAATGTGATTGCTTTATGTAGAGTGAGATTAACAATTTTCAGTTTTTTCTAACGGGTGAGCTGTGTTGCTGTCATTAATAGTAAACTTTTCT
>WEKY01013846.1:0-37940 GCA_013390045.1 Picathartes gymnocephalus | reverse complement strand
CAATTTCAGAAATTGTTTCAAATTAACTTTGTTTTGGTGGTTATAAGTCTAGAGCTCTGTCAGCACTGATCCCTCCATGCTCTGCTTTGGCTTCACAACCCTTCTAAATCACTTTCTCTCTTTGTCAAGGACTAGCCTAAAAAGTAGACTGCATGTTAACTTGGACAGATGCTCTAATTTGGATGTCAAACATGTCAACATTTGTGGCATTATGTGGGCCGTGTTGTGGCAGGATGGCTGATATTTCTGAGTATAGTTGAGAACTGCCCTTAAGCCTGACTCTCAATATCAGCATGAACAGATCCTGTGTCTCCTTCTAAAGAGGTTTATTTTTGTTTCCTCCAGCAAAACCCAAGTCCTTGTACTTCTTCTGTGGAAGATGTGTGCTGGAAGAATCTTCTGTTTGACTTGCACAGTTAATATTATGTATGTTGAATGCTCTGAGAAGCAATGGAGGCAAAAAGACTGGGCCAATAGGAAGGGCAGGGAGTTTAAGTTAAAAGTTCAGTGGAGATGCAAATGTGAAACTCCTTTCCTCCTACTGGTGTCTGAGCTTTCTTGGCTTCTGTTAAGGGAGGGCATTGATCACACTGGAGAAATGAAATGCGGGTTTGCACCTTCGTGCTGGCTGAATTAAAGTCTTTTGTCTAATTTTGGACACATGCTGTTAGGTACTGCTTGAACTCTCCAGTCAAATAGTATCTTTTGTTTTTTGACCTACCTAGCCTAGAGTAAGTTGCTATCACAGTGAAGAATCTTCTCAAGTGTGGATAATTACCCAGTATCTAATTGACATCCATAGTTTGTAGATGTGTGCTATGTTACAAGACGAATCTTTCTTACCTTTAAAGATCTTCCTACTTACAGCAAAATGTTCGGGGCCAAATCTTCAGGAAGAGTAAAGCAATGTCTTTCTATTATGCAAATGGAAACTATTTTGATTTACAGCTACTGAATCTCTCACCCAAGATATTGATTTAATATTTCGTTTCCTAGTGCCAACAGAGTCTAAATAGCTTCTACATTCCTTTTGCTTCCTCTGTTCCTCCTCCTTCTGCATATAAAAAACCATTTGATTATTTTAATAACAAGTCCTGTTGCAGTTTTTTTACACTATATAATAAAATCTCCTCAGATTGTTTATGGGAGTTCACTCATTTATTTATGCAAAATTGCTGCATTCTTCATTTTTGTCTCATTTTTCATGGTGTTCAAATTAAATATTTTATTCATTGGTTGCAGTTGTGCCCACCATGCATATTAATGCATCATGATGGAATAAGATTGATGTGCTGTCTTCTAATCACCTATATATATAAGCCATCTTTGTCAATACTGGTTTGTTTTTCTTTTTCTTTGCCAAGAGGCAAGTGCAGGAAATCAAATAAATGTGTATAATACTGCTTCAAAATTAAGTTTATAAGATGAAATCTGAAAAGTGCTAGAAAAATAATGGAAGACAGCTGTGCAAAGTCCAGGTCACTCTTGGAAGGTTTCACACTGTAATCAGTTGGGGTTTTTTGTCAGTATTACCTGTAGGATTGGATGGGTAAATATTATCAACATTAAAATATATTCAACTTGAAGAGGAGTCTGCAAGTATGTCACTGGGAAATTAACATAGTAAAACTCCCTCTCTTGCTATTTTAGTGCAGTTTTGTTTTAGTGTTTCTTTTTAGTTATTCAAAGTCTGTTTCTTCATAGATCCTACCATACATATATGTATAATATCTCACTTTTATAGTATGTGATGATACTGTATCAGATTTTCTCTGTCTTAGAGTAATAAAGTATACTTCTTGAATTTTTTATTAGCTTTTTGGAGCAATGAGTTTTTTCATTTTGTACATCGGTTAGCACAGGGCCTCATGCTGGCTCATGAATTAAGCAAGAATTAGGCTTTCTGCTCTGTGATTCTTGTTACAATGCAGTCATGTCATATTTCAGTGTGTTCAGTAAAGGCTCTCCTCTCCTGTGAGAAAATGTTAATGTTAAATGTTTTCCCAACAGTCCTAGGTCTTCACTCCTGACTCTTCAACAGTATCTGAGGGACAGGGTAAGACATACAGTCTTATATCTTATTTAACTTCTATAAGGCCACACATAAATGTGTGTGTAGGTGTAGGGTTGAAAGAAAAGCTGAAAGTCGCAGACCACTCTGTAACTTCAGGGCTTAAATACAGCATAGATCCATTATAGCTTTTCTTGAACATAAAGTTAGTGTGTGAATATGAGGATTCAAAATAGGACTGTGGTGGAGGCTATTAATCTTAGCGGAGTCATTTGCAAAATACTCAGTTTGAAAAGTTCTTTTAGGATGACTATCTGTGTGCTTAGAAAGGAACACATGCAAAAATAATTGGCTGAATCAGGTCTTAATGTAAGCACTGACATGACTTGTTTCAACAGCTCCTAAGAAAAACTCCAAACTAGAATTCAATCCTTAACAAAAGATTAAAGGGTTTTGTAAGAAAATAAAGTGTTGTGGTTGGTTTTTGTTGGGTTTCTTGTTTGTTTGTGGTTTTTTTTCTTTTATTTTCTTTTTTTTTTAAGATTTTAGTGCCTCTAGAATGCCTGCAAAAAAACCCCCCAAAACAGGAAGCTGCAAAGATAACAATAAATAACCACATGACTCTGACTTAGTTGTCATTCTTCTTTATATCATGACCATTTATAACCTGGCGGGCTTTCCACCTCAAAGCATGATGAAAGAATGACATCTAGCTACTCAACAATGCAGAAGAACATGTGTAATGGTTTTATAAGAAATGACTGAATTCTATACAGGCAATGGTGGCCATATATTCTCTATGCTTGTTACATACTACCTGTAAAGCACATTTGTCTCCTCCTAATTGAACTGTTGCTTTTTTCCCCCAACATTTGCTTCAGGTAGGGCAGAACCAAATTCTGTTGAAATGTGTAGAAATATTTCCCAGCATTCTATGGCTTTAGGTTCATAAAATTTTAATCAACTGGCCACGAGTGCCAATCTTTTTGTTTAAGGACTTCTTTCCCCACATTCCCCATGTATTTTTTTTTCAAAATGTAACCATGCTCATTATGTCCTGGCTCCTGGTCCTCAGATAAAGCATGATAAACAAACTACATCCCTTGTACACGTACAAAATCACAAGGAAAATATTTGGTTTTTTACCGTTGAGCTGTTCCACTTCTTTAAATTGCACCTTCTGTTTAATGTGTCCTAATATCTGTCTTCAAACTTGTGCTTGAACATGGGTGCTGTTTGGGGAATTATTACATTTTCAGCTCTTCAAAGAGACACAGAATTAGATTTCAGCTATTTTAAGGAGTTTTCTGGACCAAAAAATTTTATTGAACAAAATGAAACTTTTATTAACTCCTTGATTTTCACAGTGTAAGAAATTATTTCTATTATTTTGTCCAACAAAACTTATCTTTTTATAGTGTTCAAAATTTTTCACCTTCCTTCATATTTTTACTTAGAAGCTCCATTTTGTAAGATGTTGGAAACCAATAGAAAAGAAGGAAATTCCTTTCGTACCACTGAAGTAAGCACAGTCGGGGCACAATCACCTCAAATATGATTTCCCACTTTTAAGTGACACTTTGGGTTAAATTAATTCTCAAATTTTATGCTAATAAATATAACTTATATTTGATAAATGGTTAAGCCAAAATATTATTTTATCTACTGATAGAGATTGCTATAATGAGGTAGATAATATGAAGGGTTAAAATCTGAAGTGGATCCTTATAGAAACATTAAGCAACATAAAATAAGGTGCAGGTTATTAAGAGCCTGAGCTGCCTCAAACTCATGCTTGTTTTCCTTTTCCAGAGTTTTTATGTTTAAAGTGGATAGTTGGTGATGGCAACATTTCAGTGTTTATTACGGGACAGTGTTCTAGAAATTTATAAATTTAGGGATGTGTTGTCTGATCCTTGCAATTTTAGATGTAGGGTGTGTTGTAAAAGAGGGGCACTGTCAGATAGGTAAAAATGTTAGGTCACTATTAATTTATTGCATGGATAAGATTCCACACTAAGTTGGAACATGTCTGAGTACTTGCTTAGTTTGAATAAGTCATAAGTGCTTCAGTTCCATCCCCTTCAGTACAATTTTCAGAGCACAAAGGGGGAAGGCAGGTTATAATGAATATAAAATTAACTTAAAAAAAGACCTCTTAGATTCAAGTCTTAACCTGGCCACATAAAAGCACATTTTCTTGAATATGAGAGAACAGCTGGAGTTTTGAATAAGGCAATAATAAAAAAAAAATGTCAGCAATGAAAATGTAAATACATATTCAAACTAAGTTATTTTTTAAGATTTTATTGCCTGTATCAATGGAAAATATTGCTTTTATACATTTTTTTTTACAGTGAGGTATATTTTGTTAATTAAGTTCTTTCATTTACTTTGATAGAATTACCTCAATTATCTTTTAAGTTATTGAAAAATTTCTTTTAATTCTTTTTCATTCACTGATTTACCACAAATACAGAAAAACAGAAAAACAAGTATTATGCTGGTGTCCAGGCTATGGCATCTGCTATTCCATGTGTTTTATGTCATTGACAAATGGTAAAAGTTCTGTGTGCTAGTCTGAATAGAAGCTCTTCAAAGGAATAACCTGTCACAAGCTAGTCACTGGTGCTGACCATACTATTATTATCTAGAGAAAATGCGAGATGAGTACAATGCAAATTTCCTAGAGTGGACAAAATATTAGTGAATTTTCTCCTCTATAAATGTAATGCATGCTGCCCTGAGGTGGTAAGGACTGGATAAACTAGTAAATGTAACCAGGGGACGTATGAGAGCACTTCAACACCAGTAAGTTGGATGGCTTTTTTCTTTTCTTTTTTTTTTCCCACTTTTGATGTAATATATATATTCACTAAAGTAAGATGGGTTAGTTCTTCAGAAAGAAAATGGTGTGGCAATAGAAAGTCCTCCAAAATCTTTCAGGCTAATCTTTTGCTTTGTGTTTTAAAGGAGGATATGAAGGAATATGAACCACCCCTAAGAGAAGAATCACTTGGTTTTATTTAGCCTTTGGAAGACTGGCACATGTCTCCTCAAAGCTGAAGCACAAGCTTTTGCTGACTTAGGCCCTCTGTGGGTGACCCTTCATGGTCAATTCTGCCATATTGCACTGCTGCTGCAGCCCCTGCAGCCTGCTGTCAGGGAAGGACCTGAGGGAAGGACATGACAAGTGGAAAATACGGGAAACAATGAAAAAAACCAGAGGAGATCAAGTCTTGGTTCCTTACCAGGAAGTGAACAGAGGAGTGAAGTTTATCACCAAGTCTTTAATACAGCTCTTAGCAGGAATGTAATTCCTATTGGTGATAGTTTCAGGCTTTTGCAGTCATATTTGTCCTTTCACACACTTTTGGATAATAATGTTTTGCAAAGGCAGTAGAACTCTGACTAATAGGATGTATTTTCTTTCCTCATTTTCATTCCTTTCTTTCTGCCCTCTTTTTAAGTTAATAGAGAGTGTGATCAAAACTCTGTTAGCTTTTAGAAAATGATCCAGTAATCAGAAAGCTTTTGCAAACCATTCAAGTGAGTCACAAATACCTGTCATTAGAAAAAATGGTATATAGAGAGTTGTGATCAGATGTAATTTTTCTATTGTTTATCTGCAACTTTTGTAAGATTTCTACAAAAATGAAAACTTATGTAACAGTCTGGATGGTATGCAGACAAAATAGATATGTAATTCATAACTTCAGTTCAAGCAACTCTATTTTTTTTACAGGAATATCGGGTTCTAGTGTAAAAATACAGGAAAGAGCTATATTAAGAAATAATTCAACAAAAAAATCTGAAAAATGAAAGCATTTGAGAAGATCTGGTGAATATTTATAAATAGAAGAAATGAAGATGTCAGAATATTAATTGCAAATGCTCTATTTTAAGGAAAAGATAACAAAAAAATACCAAAAATCCACCATTCCAAACACCAAAAACCTGAAAGAAAGGTTCAAGTGGCTGCTATTTGAAATGAATGAGCAATGGAGATTGTCACATGTGAATGAGGAGGTTTATATAGGAAACAAGGGTGCTTGCATGTTAGGTTATCACTATTATTTCAGGAATTAGATAATAAATGAATTAAATTTTAGTTTTCTAACAATTTATTTCCTAGCAATTTAAAGTAAGTCTCAGAAATATTAAAAAACTGAGAGTATTTACCACTGACTATATTGTATACTCTGAACAGCTGATGCTGAAATAGGTCATATTTTTCCATCACGTGCTCTTCCATTTGGCTGATTGCTTTCTGGGTTCTCCTTCATTGGATATTTCTCTTTCTGCAACAGGAAACAAGACACAGCGTGCATGCAGAGTGTTTCAGTGAATATGCTAAATCATTGTATTGACATGCTGTTAGTTCCACTCACTAGACCTTGCTTTTGGTCATGTAGAGTGCTATCAGTTTGAGAAATGCTTGTAAAGTCTAACAAAACACTTAGGACACCATACACGCTGGGGACTGTGTGATAGAGTACAGGGAAAATTCAGTCTGCTGGGAACTCAGGAGTGGCTCTCCATCCCAATCTTTACTCTCTGTCGTGTATGAAAAGATCACAGTGAAAGATACTACAGCCTTTCTGTGAGCCTCTGCGTCCTGGGAATGGTACAGGACAATACAGACTTGCTAGGTAATAAGTCGGGCCCCAGCTTTGTTCTGGAAGTTATACTTCTAGACGTGAGCACCAAACCTGACTTAAAGTCAGTCTCAGCCCTGAGGGTTAGAGCAGCTTTTGGAAGAGTGAAGCAGAAGCTTCCTCAAGGACACATTTTATAAGTATTAAAAGCGGTGGATTATGGTACAAAACATAGGCTGGTTGCCTTTTTGTTCTATGAAATTTCTTCCTTGTACTTTTAGTGTGTGGTGAAGTCTGTACCTTCTGCATATCTGGGCATTTTTCTGAATGCCACAGGGGTTTAAAAGGATTTATATTCCTTGCACCTCAGGATGGTCAGTTCTGAGTGATCAGGAAAGCAAAACTCTCTGTACATATGTGCCAGACCAAATGGGGATCTCCAATTGAACTCAGGGGTATGTTGCTGCTGAACAAGGAACTTCTTCCTCATAAATTTTGGGGTTAAAGATTAGTTGTCTCTATAAGTTAGTTGCATAATTTTCAAGTTGTAGCAGGCTTTTGGTTGATCCAAGAAGCAGTCATTGCTTGAAGGCAGCAGGGCAACTTTGAAATACTAATATCAGCCCTTATGCAAAGCAAATGAAAGAAAAACTTCTCTGAAGAAAAGTATTACATGCCCAAAGAAAGCAGGCAGTCCATTATGGTGTTTCAGCTATTCTTAAAAGGAAAAATGTTTGTTCCAGTATCAAGTCCCAATCTCCTATATTGCAATTCAATCTTTTTTTTGTCTCAACTGTAATATATATTGCCTCATATATATATCCATGTAGATGCTTGCATATAACAAAATTCTAATATACTAGAAAATGTTATTGTTCCAGTTCTTTGTTAGACTAAACAGTTGTGGTTTTCCTTAATCTCCCCTCATGGATATTCTCTACAGTTTTTTTCAACCCACCTGAACATAATTTCATCTAGAAGTTAGTTCTCTGATTTGTATACTAGAACATTTAATTTTATTCTAGATATTAGGAAAGCCTTATTAAAGTCCAAATATATCACAGCTGTGACTTTTCCATTATCCAGTTAGGCCAGTAATCAAAGAGAGCTATTACATTGACTTGACAAGATTTGTTCCTGATAAGTCCATGTTTTCTCTATTTTTATTACCATCTTACTGTTTTGTGCCTTATAAATGAATTTTCACTAAATTGCCCCAGAATTTTTCAAGGAAGAACAGTTCAAGGACTGGTTTGTACCCTCCCAAGCAGAGATATTTTCCCCTTTTTGAAGTGTGACCTTGTGATTGCCCTCTATTTCTCTTCCGGGTATTCTACTTTCCTTCGTCAACTCTCCAAGGTAAGTGCTATGATTCAGAGATTACCAGGTTGCTTTGTTAAGGATCCTTAATTGAAAGTCATTGAACTAAGCTAAATTGAAAATCTCTATCTTTTTCAATGTCCTCACCCATATTCAGGAAGACATGCCTATCTCCTTTAAAAGTTTAATTTAATTAAGTATTGGATCATAGTTAACTTCTAGTTGAAAATTGAAAGAACGTATTGAATGCAATGGCCTTCCTTGAGTCATTCATTATTTCATCTCCTTAATACATCCTTTTACTTTAATGTGTCATGTATTTGTAGGATCTTTTCTTGTTGGTTGTTATGACCCCTGTTAACTGCAACTCAGCCTTAGCCTTGCTGAATTCAATGTATCTGAGCAATTTTTTTGTATCCTTGAGATATATGCCCTTGTTTCCATTCTGTGTGCAGGTCATTTTTCCATTTTCAGATCACTAAACTGCTACTAATAGAGTCAAAATGTCTTCTACTAGAATTCTTATCTTTGAGGTAGTTTCAGTTGTGTTGTTGGCATAATGTTTCCAGTAACCACCATGTCTCTCACTTTTTAAAAAACCCCCAAATTATCCATGCAAAAGACCTGACAATAAATTATTTCCACTGATGTCTACTTTCTCAAAGTGCTGTCGATATTTTGTAGCCCTTTTTTTTTTTACTGTTTCCAACAGCATCTCTTTAACCAAATGATTTTCTGTCTCTGGCAGAATCATTTTAAAATAGCTACTGACCTAATAATTTCCCTTTCAAGGAAAAGATTATCTCCAGTACATGCAGCAAATACTTTGGGCCCTACAGTATAATTGTTCCAAAATATGTAATGAAAAGTCATGTCCCCAGTCACCAACAGGCTGCCTCCCTTGGGTTGTCTCTAAATAACCATATCCAACAGCCTCTCATTGTTTTAGCAGTGGAGATATTGCCTTAAAGTCTCTTTTTTTCTATCCCAGAAACCATTGAAACAGTAATTCATTGTATGTGATTTTCCCAAAGTTTGGAAAGTGCTCCTGGTAAATAACCCCTCTAGCACTGCATCTCAGGTACTTCTCACCCCTCCCTAGGTGCTTCCTTGTAAACTTACCATATTCCACTGGAAATTTGTGACACCAATTATACAAATTAGTTAAGCCTTTTTGAGTTACTTCTGTTTGCTCCTCATATCTCAACCATGTACCTAGAAGATATTTCAGATATTCAATTGCTTGTGATATTTTTCTTTTACTTGCCTCACAGTTTCTCATTTCTTCATCTCACTTCCTAGATGAAGGCCGGTTTCTTCTAAGAAGGAAAAATGGCTAAAGACAGCTCTTCCCTTTTGTTCCTAATATTTTGGAAGCCAAGCACGTGTTATCACTGAGACGCTGTCTTATTTGCACTGTATTTTGCATATCCATTCCCTCTCCTGTCCATCGTGTCACAAACAAACTTACTACATTCTGCAGATTACCAGTGACTGCTCCAGGTGACAGTGACATTGCCCTGGGAGTAGTGGTATGTTGCGGTGGTTTTTATTAGTTAATTGTACTTTGGTTCATTCTATGTACCCCTGTTTATACCCTGTATACTCTCCCTGTCAATTATCTGTCCCCTCCCCTGGTCGAGCGAGAGGATCTCTCTCTCTCCTGTCATTCTCCTTTCACCCCTGCCCCAAGTTCTGGAAAGGTCCTCGTTATTTTGTTATGCATTGGCCCTTACAGGTGTATCCTCCTTCCCTGTTTTCCCCTTCGTTGTGTAGCCTGACCCTCACCCCTGGACCACACCCTTGGGCTTTCCCAATTGGTCATGTTTGTGCCTCCACCCCTGGGACTCTGGGAGTGTGAAACCCCCTGTTACCTTTGTTCTGGAAGTGACTCGGAGCAGAGCATAGGAGGTTCGAAACTCCTTGTGGCCAGACTCAGTTAGTCTCTCCCCATCAGCCAAATAAACCTTGGTCTGGTACACAGAACTACTGAGTTCTCTCTGCTTTTGCTTCTCTACGCATTCACCACCTGCTTGTTAAGCTGCTATCGGCTCTGCTGGCTGTGGCTGCGATAGGGTTCTGGGGATAAGCGAGAATCCCCAGGGGAGACACCTTTGACCAGCGCAGCCTTGGCACCCCGGGCAGCCAAGCGCAGCGTTAGTGGTAGAAAAGTAGGAACTGTGCCAATGGATTAAAGTGTATTTGCCAGTTTGCAGTCTGATGAACTACAAAACATGTAGCTGTTATATTTGTTATTCCTCCTTTGGAGTAGAGTAAGGAGAGTTACCCTAACTCTGGTACTAGAGCTGAAGTGACCACATCTAAAAGAAAAAAATGACAGCCTATTCTAAGCCATGATTTTCTTTCTTATCTAAAATCAAAGGAGAAAAATCAGTTTTCTCCACATGCCTGAATTCGAGCAAGATTTGGGGTAGCTTTGAGGTGGACCTTTTTCTGATATGAAGGAAAAGGATAACATCAGTAGAAGTATTTACAGTGATCTGGGTGAAGATCATATTTCTGTCTTTAAAAGAAGAGATAGTCTGTGTGGGTAAACCAGAGTAGTGTCACTATGCTGTTAAAAAGAAGTTCGTTCAGTGACTGTCTAGAGAAATCAAATGATTAGGTATTTCAGCAGCCTGAGTTACAGCTTCTCTTGGGAAGCATGATACTGAAGTATAGAGCCCTTCATTCCAAGGTCAGTGACTCAGGTGAAAGAGCAAAGAAACCAAACCCCTTACCTGAGGGCTTTGTGATGATACATGTGAAGAAGGCCAATGGATTACAATCAAACAGAGAAGTGCCCACACTGCAAAACTACTGTCAGAGTCACTGGTGCCTCAGCAAAATGGCCAAGGACAAAAGAGTCGTGGAGAATCTACTTACTGCAAATTCCTTCTGGCAGCTGCTGAAGCCAGTGATGATAGACATATATCTGTCCTATCACTGCACTGAGCTTCTGTGGGGAACTGTGCTGGGCAGTGAGGGACTTCAACCTGTAACTCCTCTAAGATAAAAGGATCCATATCAGGAAGACATCTGTGCTTGAGGTCTCACCCAGGATTAGTAATTTTTATCACAGATATCTGAAGCCTTCCCACCCATTCTGAAGCAAAAGGTTAAAGTGTTTGACCAGTCAAAGCAGTTCTGAAATCTGTTCTGGCAGAAGCCTTCCCCTGAAGGGCTGTGCCATAAGAACTTGTTTTCTTGTAGTACCACCCAATGTGTTAAGAAGAAAAATGGGATTCAGTGCAGTCTGCTATGTCTGAGGATTCATCCTCAGAGCTACCTATAGAGCAGCACTCAGGGGGTTTTAGCTTTGTGGGAGGACTAAGGCTAACAGGGTATCCATGGGTCATCCACTGAATTCAGTGAGTCTCTCAAATGTACTCTTGTACTATGCTTCAGTTCGCACTGTGGAGCAGCCTCAGAGATGGATTCCTTTTTTGTGGAACTTAACTGGAAGATGCACTCCAGGAGCTCACCAGTGGTGAGTTGGCAGTCAGTCTGTGAGAGCAGAACACAGCTAGTTTGATACAGAAAAATACCCATGTAATATGAGGAGGGAGGATGCCAGGTCCTCACCATCTATTTCACATTACACAGCCACTTCTGTTGGTCTGTCTTGCCTACCAATATAGATGTTACTTAGCTGGACTAAGCGATTTAGGCATCCTATAGACATATGACTTATATTTTGCACTTAGGATCAAAAATTGTATGCAGTATATGCTTCAAAATGAGATAGAAAAATAAAATTTTTGTTGCACTCAGTTCAGTAGTTTTGATTCCTCTGTCATCTACATCAGAGTAAAAGAAAAAAATCCTGGTGGATTGAATACTTTGCAATTGTCAACAGTATGTCAGGATAAAATGTATCTTTAAGCATAAAGTATAGATGGTGTCATTCTTAAGCTGATAGAGGGAGTTCTTGAAATGACCTTGGAGGTTGAGAATGAAGAACAGACATAATCAAAAATGCTTTTTGCCTTCTGAAGTCAGCAGGCTGGATTTGACCATCCTTGTATCACAGAACGTCACAAGCTTTCACACTGAATATAGTCATTCTAGGTGGCTGTGGAAAGCATTTCTACAAATTTGTAAGATTCAAATATTAGTGGCTTATTTTTCCTAATCTTGGCAAACTCAGGTTTTTTACATTTCTGCACCAAACATATTTGCAAATCTGCTTAATTGTAGCAGATCTGTTAATTATGGAAATAATTCAAGTATAAGATAAAAACCCAAGGACAAGACATGAAGAACTTTAGATTTTTTCCTTTTCTGTAATCCTGTGACAGTCATGTTTTATTTCATGTGAAGAAAATAATGTCAGGAGGTTACTAATCATCAGCACAGCTGGCAGATGAGTATTTTAATGTATTTCTAGATTAAGGAAGGCAGTTTAAAGAAAACATCGTGCAAAAATTCAATCTGCTATGGGTTTAAAATAAAGTCCTCGTCTGTGCCATGGTAGAGTGAATAGCTACCTCATGTTTTATCGTATTGCAGTGGATTATTTTCCTAATGAAGCTTGCGTCCCCCTTAAGCATTCTTCTGATATTTTGTGTTCACTTTGGTCTATAATAATGCGATGACTGAGTGCAAGAGTGGATTTTCCTTTAGTAAGGCTCTATTAGGATGCTTTTCTAAACAAATTAAACTCTAAGTTAAAGCAACCTCTACAGGCAAGGAAAACAAAATGCTTTAATTTTAATTAATTTCAATGAGTTATTTAATTCTCATCAAATTGGATTCTTTGCAATATTAGTAAGGGTTTTGTAAAGGGATGAAAACAGAAGTTTAGTTCTTTTTTATATTTGTTTTAATACCTCTTTTTCTCTTCCAATGCTTAAATAATAACTCCATATAGTGCACTTTAGCTGGAATAATAAAGTTGGAGCTTAAGAGACTACAAATCTATATTCAACACTTTATCTATGGCCAGAGATTCCTCTACTTTCAAGAAACCCAGGTTGAGGGAGAACTAGATCTTAACAACTCTTGGGAATTAGCTGGAATACAGTGGTATTAAACATGTAAGAAATGGCTTCTAAACTGTGGAACATGAAAAGAACGTGTAAAGAGGGTGCGGAGAACATCTATTCTGAGTCATGTGTACCTATTGCCTGAGGTTTGGCACAGACAAGATATTTGTTCGTGCCTTGTTTCACAGAGGAGTTCTAGGAGTCCAAGCTTGATGTTTGGAGCAGGAGGAGGGGTCTCAGGTCACTTTGCACTTCTTCGGGTCAATATGGAATCAGTACTGACTTCCTGCACACTCCTCCATAAATTGTACTGGTTGTCCATGCATCTTCACATAAGTACGATTTCTCTTAGGAGAGTATGCCACAGGCTAATATATCACAGGAATCTGACTTTCCCTCCTCTGTGCTCTGCAAGGCTGTCAATCTCTTAACTGCTGTCCATCATGACTCATTTTACTGTACTAACTGGTGTCTGTATCTGAGATCCTTCAAACAGGCTAAATATAACAGCAGAAAGACATCACCATGGCTCTGACTAACCCTTTCACACGATTTTTTCCTTGCATGCCTCTCTGGGAGAAAGGACACAGGACAGGGCATTCACCTTTCCCTTGGCTGTAATAAACATCTATAGTCCAAACAGTTGCTCATTTTTTGTGCTCTCCTGCACCAGCTGATCTATTTAAACCCTGTTACCTATTTGCTCACTTTTTTTTCCTTTCTGATAAGAAGATGGCATGCTCTCTCTCCCTTGGTGGTGGCTGCTTTCCCTGCCTCCCCGCTCTGCTCTCCTCCCCCACATCTTTATAGAGCCTTTACTTGGACTCCTTTCAGTTGTATCCCTCCTAAATGATTTATGTGGAGCTTTCCTCCTGCATCAGTCTCAGTCTCATCCCTTTCTTTGGTCTGGCATTCTCTCTCCTCAGTCCAAAAGGAATATTATCAGTCTCAGTCAAGGACATTATTTGGGGCTAATCCTACAAACCATATACTAAAAATCTCCTTCTGATAACCTTATCCTATATTTGAATATGGTTTTTTTAAACCAAATACATCTAGTTTTCAAGACTGAATATGGCTTGTGATATCAAGGGTTTGGATGGGTGCTTTTAGGGGATAAGACACTAATTAAGGCTGAATGTCCCATTAAAGCCCAGCAGAAAATTCCCAGGTAAATTAGGTCATGCTGCTCAGCCACTGACTTTTTATCTCATTTCGTGCCTTCTTCTTTTAAGGATAATCTTTCAAAGTTGAAGAACCTAATAGCCATCAAAGTGTTACCATCAGAATAAGTAAAACTGCATGGTTACTTCAGAGTGATCTGATACTCTTTTAGTTTAGCCTCTCACCATTTCCCCACTCCAATCATGACACAAGGTTAGCAGCTCAATGCCCAAGTGTTCATTTGTTTAAGTTCTCTATATGAAGAATATATAGGAAGAGGAAGAGATTTGCTCATTAGTCAAATCTTCAATGACCGGCAGTTATTTAGAATAGTCAAATTCAGGGTTATAAAACATGTCGTGAAGTGTGTGCAAGGTCAAGGAATGCTGGATAATATACACTGTAGGGGAGTAGGACACCAGAGTAGTGGCCTGCAGTAAGGGAATAGAGACCTGCTGGCTCTGATCAGTCAGTCCAGCCACACTGAGCCCTTCATTTTGGTGGACAGGTCTGTTCTGCCCCTGGCACAACTGCAGAGGAACATTTCTGAAATCTTCGTGAAACACCTTAAACTCAGCCTCACTGTACCTGAGCACTGTTCTTGTGAGAGGGATCTGCAACACAGGTACACAGAGAGGGATCAGCATAACTTTGGGGATAGTCTTAAGAGAGAAGGTGCTCACAGTTCCTCTGCTGATAAAAGTAAACAAGAAAGTAAGGTGGATAAAGAAGAAAATAGAAATTAATGTATACTATTGTTCTCAAATGTACTGCTCCATAGGGCCCTGTTATCCTATCTAAGGAAGGATACTGTTAAATTAAAGATCAATCAGAAAAAGCTCATAGTGTGATTAGGTGTTTGAAAATCTCTCTAATTATGATGCTTAAATGATGGGGAATGTCTATTTTAGGTAGACCTGTGCAGGGTTAAGGAGAGAAAATGAAAAAACGAACAGTTTAGTGATGACAGATAATGAAATCCTGCTCTCCTTATCTCATTAAAAAAAGGGCATAAAGAAATACTTTTCTGAAATATCACAAATTTAAAATTTGCAAAGGAAATACTTTTTCAGACTTGGTGGACTTAAGCTGTGAGACTTATGAAGATATTCCCATAGTGTTTATTTTAGACCAATTTTGTTGCAATGGAAAGGAGGTATGTAGCTGTTTTGGTTATTATTATGTATAGAAATGCAGCAATATAAAAATAGAAAGATATCACTTGAGAAAATGTGTAAGGAGAAGAAAGAGATAGAAAGGATAAGAATAGAAAGATATCACCACCTGTGGATTAGAAAGATATCTCCACCTGTGGATTTAGCCAGGAGACTTGATTGTTGCAATTTCTATATCGTTTGTTCAAAGGCATACTCACAGTCTTGATCTGCCAGGGTTGGGGGCAGCCCACAAAACAGAGAGTTCAATGGGTGAATATATTTAGGTGGGAGCACTCAGGTACTGCTCCTGGAAGGAGGGAATTTTCCACTCTCTATTGCGGAGCTGTGGATCTGTTGTGGTGGGTGCACGCCCTGTGCCCCTGGGCTGTTGCCTCGGTCACGGCAGCAAAGCACCCAAAGGGCAATCATTTATAATTAACCTTTAACCCCTCAGTCTCCCACTGCTGGGCATGCACAGACTGGGAGTGGAGCTCTGGCTTTGGAGGCTGGGAGACCTGAAGAGGGAAGCACTGGGAGATATCGTGGGTAGCTCCTACCCAAGAATTTCTGCTTTTTATGCCTGTGTGCCAGTGAGGACCGTGGGCAGCCTCTTCTCTCACAGAACTGCTATAATGTCCTTCCTATATCCAGTATCCTGATTTTCCTTTTGGATTAAAAAAAGCAGTTTAACAAGTACAGGTATGAAAAATAGTCAAGATAATGAGAGTAAATGCTAAAATAATGTGCTAGAAGGAGGAGAGGATGTTGTGACATGGGTTTTGAGATACTTTTTAACAACCTGGACTTGGAAAATCTTTCCTTTGTTTCTGAGGAGTTGGTGTTGCCAGTCACCATCTGCAGATAAGGCAGGTCTGTATGACAGGTCTGGGCAGTATAAATGTTCTTAACAATATTGCAGCACTAATTGAAAACCCAAAGTGGGTTAAAAATCCTCTGAAAAATGTCTGTGAAATTTATTATTCAATTTGGGAGGGAGCAAACTCAGTTTACTTGTATTTCATTCCAGCTGCAGCATCTGTTCCCAAGGAAGTGTGACTGAGTCCTTGACCGTGTCTCTCAGTAAGATTAGCAAAACTTTTCTGAGTGATACTGCAGAACTGGAGAGGTGAGGAGATGGTTATGGGCCTGATTTTTTGGAGGTACTGAACAGACATGTATCACTCTGACTTTAGTTGGAGCTGTGGGTTTTCAAGGTTTCTGGTAGATTGGAATATTTCCCAAAAGTTTAATCAATCTTTATGGAATTACATTTTTATTAGTCATGAAATGCATTTTTTTGCATTGATTATTTTTTCTCCAAAAAGCGATTAAGTGATGCATGAAAGGCAGAGAAGTAACTAAATTAAATTCAAAAGTTTTAAGGAATAATAATTTGAATTATAAAGATTAATTACATTCTAAATGTAATTCAGCAGACTCAGAAGTCCCTTACTAGAACTTTTACAAACTTTTACTACTTGTCTTCTTAATCCTCGCATAGGAATGGGAATACTCGGCATCTTAATACCCATGTAAAATTTGGTCTAACTTAGAAGTAGTTAATTTCCTTTATAGTCTACTGAGAATTCACTATTTGTGAGGAAGATTGCTTAAACTGAAGAAGTATATAGCATGATAAACATATCAATATTCTGTAAGTGGGATTGCTAGGAAAGATTTGAGGTAAATGTTGGAAAAAGACTTCTAATGAAGAAAAAAATCTTGGTGTCTACAGTAGGCCTGAATTAAAAGGATGCATACAGATTTTTTTCCTGTGCTAGCAGTGAATATAATGATCAGTAGTTTTCAAATTACTGTCTGTAGACACCAAGGAATTTGCTAAGTCTGTCCTGGTTGTCAGCTGAAAAAAAAAGTTAATTAACAGGTTAGCCAGGGATGGGACCAGTGGCAGAGGAAGCAGCTCCTCAGAAAGGCAATTATGAAAAGTGCACTGTGAGGTGGAGTTTCTCAAAACAGCTAAGCCTCTGGGAAATTAAATGGTGATGGCACTTCATGAAGTGCCCCTGTTTTGGCTGTTCTTTTCAGATTTGTAGCAGCTGAGAGCCCTTGTCCTGGAGCTTGGGACCCCCAATGTCCTGTACAAGCCCAGGAGAGACAGAATTGCTCCTAGGGAGTTTGTTAGGTGATAAACCAACCTGGCCCAGCAGGGACATGAGCTCAGGTTCAGCCCCAGGGACAGCTGTGATACAGGTTTCTGGCCTAGAGCGTCAGAGAGCAGATTCAGGATTGCTCAAACCTGGCAGGGCCCAAGTGTAAGAAAACAGATGGATAGAAGACAGCCAAGAGAAGACCAGGAACCTATGAGACAATACTGGTTATCTCAGCAGACAGACTGCCTAAATACTTAAAGATTTAATTATTTGTGCTTTGAGTACAGGTTTTACGTAGATTAAGCCCAATTGCTAAACAGCAATAGCTAACTATAAAATCACAGGCTTTTTCCCCAATGATTTTCCTACGTAAAATTTTGGCAATGTTTATTTCTCTTGCACATAATGTGCTTAGATTTACTGACCAGTAAATAAATAAAAAAAAAGTGTAAGTTCTTATAATATAAAAGCAGAAAATGTGCTCTTTCACTGATTCATAGTTTGGTAGTGTTCATTTTTGCTTTTGCAGGTCATAAAAGAAATGTAACATGAACGAAGGTACAAGAATAAACATTACTGAAGAGTAGATGGAAAGTTAGTGGAGATGGGTCTTACAGCTCGTATATCTTTTCTATCAGCAGCAATACACAAACTTGGAGCCTGTGGGGATAGATATATTCTCACTGTTTAGTTAAACAATTTTCAAAATAGCTGTTACCAGTCCTCTTGCTCAGCTAAGATTAGTTGCTTATGCACTTAATTTAACAGCAGCCTTCACATTAACAAACCTTCTCCAATGCTAACTGCAGTGCTCTGAAAGCCATAGATGTGCAGTGCAGAATTCTGCAGAAATATATAACAGACTGAAATTTAATACAGCTCTGCATGGTATGGTATCTTATTAAACAGGGGATATTTATTTAACAATCCTCCAAGAAAACTAATAGGTTAATTTTTTTTCCTGCACGCACACTACTTCTTTTGCCGTTGTAATTGTGCATGAATATAAAGCCTGAAGCTAACTTTTCAATCAATGGAAATTTTTTTACTGACTTAAGAGAGCCCAAAAGTATATAGATACAATGCTGTTCCTTAGCAGTATAGCAGAACAGCCTTGCAATTTTATCCAGGCTAGCTACTTGCAGCCAATTTTGCTATCAGTTCTGCTACATCTATGTCTGAAAAATCTGAATTTGTATTTACTGAAGTTTTCTGTATTTGTCAGTTCATGAGTGAAAAAATGCAGCACTTTTGTTAGCCTTTTGAGGTGCAGGAAATACTGGATTCTTTAACGATGCTTGCTTGTTTTATCAGACCCTTCCACCATCTGTTATCTGTTGATCTATGGATTAAGCTGCTGAACTGTTCACCAATTGAAGTGAATGCTATGTCTCCCTCTAGTTTCTACACTTCCGGTAACAAAAGAAAGAGCAACTGGAGAACTGAAACGGAACAGACTTTTGTGCAGTATAATTTAGTAGGTTATAAATTTATGTCTTAGTTATCTCATTCCAGTGCCTAAAGCTCTGAGCAGACAAGCTGTCTTTGTTAGAAGCTCGCCTCTGCTGTGGTGGCTGATTAGCACACTGCAGCCAGATCTGCTGCAAAAGGGGTTAGGCTGTTTTCAGTTCTCAAAAAATGTTTTTCAGTTGAGCCTGAACAAAGCTGATTCCCAGACACAATGCCAGGGAACAATGCTGATTCCCAGACATATTATATCCTGGTAATTCTGAACTTAAAAATAGGTTTGTTTGGGGATTTTTTTTTTTAAGTAAGTTTCACAAGTTTATTCAGCAGAACCAATGCAAAGTAGGGCACAGTTCTTTACTTCATAGTTCACCTTAGAGTACAGATTACTCACAATTCCAATTTTAAAAACAAAGATTAAATACAACTGGAAAAATGAAGGGTGGAACATCTCATAAATGTTTTAATAATAATCCTTTTTCCACAGTGCAAGAACAGTTCAGTATGGAGCAGATATATGCAACACTATAAATCACCCATATTAGCATAAAGATTTAATGTTAGTACACTAACTTACTTTCTAGAAAGTCCAAGAATCCAAAACATGCCTAAAAAATGATTTATATTTCCTTATTATTTCCTTATTCTCTGCTGCAAAGAGCTTCAGGGGTGGCTGCACACATTTGGCCATATTTCTTTCGACAATCCAAAGTTATCTTGAAAGTAGTTGCTTGTTCTTCCTTCCAATCTAAAAATAAAATTACTAAGTCATCAGTAATTACAGATACAATGTGAGAACAAAGTGGGAAAAAGATCAAATGCAGAAAAAATACATCATTAAGGAAAACTGAGAAGCTTAGTAAATGGTGTCTGAACTGGATTAAAGAAAATATTAATTGTGTGGCACCGAGATAATCTTAGGCTTATTGGGGCTAAGGAATACACGTAGGAGTCCAGTTAATGATTAAATTTGTTTTTACTAGAATTTCATTGAAGCGAGCAGGTGGCCACTGAGTTCTAGTGAGAGAACTGTAGTTTTCAAATCAGTTTTAATTGGTTGCTCCCCTTATGCTTCTGGAGAAGGTTTGATATGCTTCTGTTTCATTAAAAATTGTTCTGCAACCCCTCCTTTCTTCCAAGTCCCTTTAAAAATGAATTGGTTCGAATTGTTTTTCTGAGACCTGAAGACCCATGGGTCTTTTGTTTCTGGGCACTCCATATTCCATTTGAAAGATAAGCATTTGTCTTCTTTCTGTCTTTTACTCTGACCTTCCAAGACCATAGAGATAACTCTTATTACCCCTAAGCTCAAATTTCCAAGTTGCCTCCCTCTAAAGCAAATGATTAAAACATCTGAATGCATGAATGCAGTCGTAAAGTTAATAAATATTCGGGTTTACTCATACCAGAGAAAAAGAGGTCTTAAAAGTAAAACAAAGTGTACTTACAAAATGTGTATGAAAACACTAGAACTAACTGAAAATTCTGTGGAAATACTTCACTGAAAACATTCTAAAATTTATACTAAAAATTTTTTCTTACTGAAAATATTAACTCTAAATTAGTATTTCCATATGAATATATAGATTCAAATATACATTTCCATTTTCTATCACCTTCCAAAATACCCCCCTAAAATAATAAGCAAGAGTAACTGAATGAAAGAATGTTTTGTATTAAATTTTACTAGGATGGGAATTACAAAATGCTTTAGGCAAACTGTTGATTATTTTATCATATAATCATAGAATGGGCTGGATTGGAAAGGACCTTAAAAACCATTTAGTTCCAATACCCCTGATGTGGGTAGGGACGCCTTTCACTAGACTTGGGTTGTTTTTTTTTTTTTCTTTTTTGCAAAAAAACCTAGGGGAGATTTGTTTCAAAGTATAGACCTGGATTATCTAAGTGCAAATGCCTACTGGTGATAACAATGTGTCAATGTTTCGATTAACACTTGATGTTAATATAAAAGCCTATCTGGGTGGCTTATATAAGCTAGGCTCCCTAAAATATAAACCAAACATGGTATGCAAAGTGGATATAATAATGTTTGCTGATGTAAAAGAAAAAGTTGGCAGTAAAGAGCCAGGAAGGAATTTCACAGTGCTAGGTAAGCACGTGGTCCTGTGACACAATTGACTCTAGAAAGTCACTGTGTATACACACAAGGTGATGTAAATGAGAGATAAACAATTGTCATTTGACAGGCACAGTGATGAACTCTGACGGAGCCATCACCACTTCGGAAAAAGAACTTGGAGGAAAGAAAAAGGAGATGTAATGACCTTAGTGGCCAAATCTGTACTCTAATCTGCAAATCCCGTGTGTAATAGTAGTCCATCTAATACTACAAGGAGAGCCAGAAAAGGTCCTTAAGGAGGCAGAAAGCTGATCAATGGTATGAAATTGCATTCAAATTAGAAAATGACTGACTTGAGCTGCCCTAGGTGGGGCTGAAGACAGAACAGGTAGAGCACAGTTGATAAATTAGCTAGGAGGACTCATGGTCCTTTCTGCTTGTAAAAGACTTATAAGTTATTGGAAATATTGATCAGGTCTCAGTTTCAGAACAGACATAAGATGGTAACCTCTCAACATAGGTCAGCTATGGGGTGGCTTTCTGCACTAAAAAGTAGATGTCAGAAGTTTTCAGATCACTAAAAAGCAAATAAACTGAGAAACGTCTGTTCAAGAATATTATTTTATACGAAGAATCATTTTTAGCTTAGGAAATCTTTGATCTATAGGTCATTGAGAACCTTCAAAAATATGTTAGAGTCATGCATTGTCTATTCAGCATTTCTATATCCTCTCCTATGTAGGATTGTTGACTTGTGAAAGATACTGGGGGTCAGGCGTGGTTACATGAAGCTGTTCTCTGGATGATGTTTGTTAGTGTGGAGCTATTGCCCTTTGCAAGGCCAGAGCTAAAAAATATTAAGTTTGAAACATAAACATAAGCCATGGTCTAAAACTGATCTTGCACTGCTCCTGTTTTACTCTTTGATGATAGACAAGAACTTTGGTTTTAGTTATGGAAAAATTGTATCTTGTGTTTGATCTGGGCTGAGATACATCATTGTCTTCTGTGATAATTTCAGATGGACTGTGCAAAGATGAAATATGCAAAATACCAATTGTTGAACTCAGCCAAGCTGTTCTGATGGTCATTATTGGAGATTTCTTCTAGGAAGAAAGAAATGCTTTGCAATTCCTAAAGCTGTCTCAGAAACCAAAACCACAACCACTCCCTCTTTCCCTTTGCTATGACATAATGCTGGCACTTTTATTCTTAGTTCTGTTCTTATTATATAAAAGGTAACCAGTAGAGCACCTTGAGTAATTCCATAATCATTCTGGACTGTGTCTACAATAATGATATTTTTTCAATGCTCTTTCGTTATTTTGATCTCTACTTCAATATTTAGCAACTAACAAACTATCTGTTTGGCCTTAAGAAGGATGTTTTAAAATGATTGCTATCTTAAGCAGTGACTGTCTGTAAAGAGGTGTGGATGCCTCTTAAAAGACAGTACAGTGCTAAAGGGATACCACATGTTCCAGTCCCCCACACAGTACTTAGCCTGCAAATAGAAAACATGCCTTTCTAGCAAATTAATTAATGCTAAATTTCAATAAAAATATAATAAGGGAGAATAGTCCTGGGAGGGCCTGACAACATTCGTGTCCATTTAATATATTTATCTTTTTCCCTCCTTCCCTGTCATCAATTAAATACATAAGAAGAAATTAAGTCTTCTGTAGCTTTCTATTAATTCGGTTTTGGAACAACCTCTGGTGGGGAGAAACCCTCTCTTAATATTAACTCTCTGCACAGGATGAACATTGCTGAAAAAATACAACCCCTACATCTTTGTTGGTGTATTGTGTACTATTCACTCTCAGTTAAAAGTCTAGAATGGATCAGAGATTCCTTCAGTGCAGTGTGGTTTTCAATATTATGGTAATTATTTCTTCATCTGATAAGACAAGCCCACTAGTAATGTTCATCAAGCATTCCACCTAATCCACTCTTTACCTGGGAGCAACAAATTGGGCCAAGAAAAAATCAAGAGTACAAAGCTGAGGCACTTGGCATCAGTTTGTCGTTTGATATTGTTACTACACAATGCCAGTATTAAATCTGTGCACTTACTGAACTACTTGGAAGCCACCAAGCTGTCTTAGGTTACCAGCACTATAGTTTCCTTGGGCTCTAGAGTGGAATCTGAGCCAGAGGGAATTAATAATTTAATTCTGGATATTCTATGGTTTGTTGAACGCAATTCAATGTCTGTGACCTTAAATGCAATTTTTCAAATTACTTACAAACAGGGAATTGAATGTAATCACTTCTTGTGTGTGTTTATTCACAGGAACACCTTCAGAATCCCCATGTCTTTCAATTAATCAGTAAAAACTTTAGAAAATAGGCTTGAGATACATGCACTTTCTAATAAAGTGATAATGGAATGAAGTGTAACAGGAAAAGTCTTTTTTCTAAATGGTTATTGTTGGAGTAGATTACCAAAAAACCCCACAGGAATGGAACTTCACTGTCTTAGACTTCCAAATTAAGTGTCTCAGTGGGGCTTGAGTTGTAAAAGTTCTCAAAGAGATCCATTTCCGGTTTTGTAAAAATGGGAAGTTTTGGAGCTACTTTGTGTTTAGTAGATATATTAAAGTTAATATAATCTATGTTCAGTTCTTGAAAATGATCCAAAGTAACAGTGGAACAGCAGTTTGAATTTTTATATTCAACCCAAAGAGATGTTTGTCTAAGGAGTTATTTTGCTAACCATTCTTGCATTTCTAGAGATATTAAACTGATTTAGCTACTAGAATGAGAAAGAATGACATCCTAAATTCTTTTAAATTCCCACAAATCTAGTTTTGGTATTATTTGCTTGAGCAATAGGAAAACATCTATTTCTACAACAAATGTTAATCCTACCATGTAATTTCTACTTAAAGTCAGACAGGCTGAGAATGGAAAGCTCACAAGTGCTTTTTACAAGTGTGCTGGTCCAGAGACTCACTAAACCGTACTCACTGGGTAGGATAAATATAATGTAAAAGTACTTGATAAGAATTAGACAGACCCTAAGATAGATCTCCTGCCTTGGTAAGCATTTTAAGTGCTTTTCCCCTTGGGAAAAAAGTACCACCTATCTTTCACGAAAAGTCTCGAAGAGTGTTTGGATTTGCTTTGGTGTTCAGTGATGAAAAACCTTAAAACTTTTTAATGGTCTGGGAAAGCTTTTTCTAGACAGTCTGTCAGTATCTACATGTACAACTAGATATGACAAGCACAAACACAAAGACACAGATCACTCTGTAAGTTGATAAAGTCTTGTGTTGGATCTGGATATGAATGTTGTAACTTGTGAAAACAATAGATGATATTAGGAAGAGGACTATTCATGGAAAAAAAAGGTATGTGGGTATCATTAGGATTCACATTTTGGCACCATTATTTTGTAATAAAAACTGAGTTAGACTAACAGTAAAAACTGCAAATCATCAAAATTCGGTAAGCTGAGGTGACTGCAAAAATTTCTGATCCTCTTTAGTTGAATGTGATTAGGGTAAAGAACTGCTATGAGTTGAAAATCCACACGCAGACATTTCTGTAAAGCAGATCAAAAGTCAAGCAAAGTAAATCCAACAATAGCACAGTATTTGTTGTCTAGTAAACTGATCAAAAACTTAAAAAGAAATATTTCTAACATACATATTAATTTTAGAAATGTTGGCTATTCAATTAAGAAAATAAAGTCTTTATGACATCTTGGAGCTGTTAGGTTTTTTGTTGTTGAGAACTAATCATTGAGTAAGGATAATGTGGGAAATACAGACTTTAAAAAATGCCAGCATTTTCTGTTTTATGAAATATAAACATATATTCAAAATATGATCAGTTCTTTATTGTCTTTTCAGCAAATACTTATGCTGTTTTTATGGAAAAAAAGAGGATTGGGATAATTCCCTGTTAATTTCCTGTAATTGTCACGATTTTTCATAAACAATAAACACTCAGTTTTCAATCACATCATATTAGTGCTGTTGAGTGTGTCTCATATGACACTGGTTTTGAACGCATCCTGCTTATGTAAGTATTCTGTCACCTGTTGCTTTCTCAGTGCTGGCTGTCTCTGTCCTGAAACCATGCTGGTAGATGCAGAGACTGGCAAGCACTGAGTACTTTGGTCTTTCCTGCCCCTCTGCCATTAGATTGTCTCTCCAGTTCACAATTTCCCTGTGGGGAGCAGTCAGGGGGCTCGATGTCCCAGACCTCCCTGGCTGGAAAACAGGTGCATGTTCAAATACTGCAGTTGATAACCACTGACTGTGGATGTCCCCTTCATAGTGCTGGTCTCATTCTGAAGAGCTTGGCCATGCTGCCTGATGTCTCCCTTCTTTTCCCCCTCCTTTAGCAGAGCCCTGACTCTCTCCTCTAGGTGATGGCTGCAGGTAGAGCGGGACTGGCACATTTCCATCCTGCTGGGAGTTCGTGCTGCTTTTGGCTGCATCATCCTCCTTGCTCTTGCCTTGCCAACATGTGCATTTTAAAATAAAATAGCTCAAGATTTTTTCACTTCATGCTCAGCATGCAGCTTTCTCATGTGAGGTCAAAAGGAATAGCAGAAGAGGCCTGGTTTAAAAGGGGTGGAAGGGAACAGAGGTATGGTATACTCCAGTGAGGTCCCTGCACCGCTCTGCAGTTACAGAGCACTCCAGCGTCTGGAACTGCTGTGTAGCAAATACCTCTGCAACCTAAAATATACACACAAGTTACAGTAATTCCTAGCCCTGCCATGCCGAGGTAACTTTGTGCCTTCTCTCCTCTGTGTATTACACTTCCAATTTCACTAGGTTTCAAGTTTTCTAACCTCATTAAAAGGATTCTGAGAACTGATCTTCCTGAGCCTTAAGACATTGCTGGGTTTTGATGTCTTCTCAGAAGCATGTCTGAATGTTCTTCTCAAGGACTATGAAGACAGATGTGTCAGCTCAGTAAAGAGAATATAGATTAATGTTTATATTTAACATGTATGTCACCTGATCTAACTTTTTTTCAAAATTAGTATGTGTTTCTGGTGTCTTGTGAACATTTGGGTCCATCCAAGGAGCCTTCTCAAGAAGCCCTGAGAATTCATGCACTAAAAATTACAAAACACAGTGAAGAGAAATTCTTATAGTGATTTTTCTATTATTTTGCCAGTTTATGCAACTGGATTGTAGCTTGGAATATTTTAAAAAAAAATTACATCCTTATCACTAACAAGCACCAAATAAATCTTGGAAGATATTTTTCACATGGTTTTATGTTATGTGGAAAATATCTCATTGGTTGAGATTTTTTCAGGAACTTTAGTATGAAGATCTGTTTTAAATGAAGAGAAAATAGTGAAAGATTAGTCAATAGCTCAGGCGTTCCATCATTTTCTGAAGCTATGCACTGAGAAATCATTTAATGTGTGCAGAAATGCTTTAGTCAGAATATGCTACTACTATGTAATTTGTCAAACCCTAAATCTTGTGCAGACCGAGAAGCTCCTGTAAACAGTATTTCAAATTGTTTTCAGATGAGAATGTTATCTGAGAAAATTCACATGATAAGATGCAAGAGAAGCTTTGCCGTTTTCTTGTCTTTCACAGTTGTTGTAGGACAAGGTACATTGATTGCTGTGGGGTTTTTTTGTTTTTTTTTGGTTTTTTTTTTTTTTACTGGTAACCTGAGAATTTTGATATCAACCTTCAGTATTTGCAGGGGTCTTTTTTTTTCAAAAATGGATAACACTTTTAGGTCTATTTTCTGATTTATCTTTTAAACGTTGTACAGATATAACTTGGAGAGCTGATCAGTTTTCGTGCCCACTCAGGGTCCAATTTTCCTGATATGCATAATCTTTCTTTTCCTTTCTTATCCAGGTTTTACTTCTATTTTTGTCAAGGACTGAAATTAAGCTTCCCATTCATTCTGACACTCTGAGAGGATGTTAGGGCTAGACTTAGCAGTAAAACAGAACAACCTGTTAGCTCTGTGCTGTAACCAAGTTGCATCAAAATCTGAGTAAGGAAAAGCTGTTCACTCTGTTTTCATAATACAGTTGCCAAAGAGACAGCAAATGAACTTAGCAAGCGCTGTGTAAGAACAAAAGGAAGGGCTTTTTCAAAGAACTGTTTCCCTAATCCCTTTTTGATAGAGGTGGATGAGAAAAATTCAGGTAGGTTAAGAGGCAGAGACCAACAGACACAAACCATAATTTTCCAGATGTTATTAAACACAAAATGATGCCTGTTGTGATTCCCTCAGTCACGGAGCATGAAAGCTGTGGGGACACCTTCATGGTGTCATTCTGTGTCTCTTGTTCTTGACCTCTGACAGTGGGCGTTATGGGAGATAGGCTAATGAAAAGGGTATTGCCAGACTCTTGTGCTACAGAACAGTCTTGTTCTTACAGGAAGGGACATTGCTGCCATCTCCAGAGGAAAAGGGAAAAACAAGCAAGACTTGGATGGGTTTAGGAATTGATGCAATGTTAAGTATTCCAAGTATTCTGGCATTTGAGACTTTTTTTCTTTCCCATTACAAAAGACAGGAAGAAATGAGACAGTGCTTAGTATTGCTTACGTCTTCAGATCTCCATAGCCCTGAAACTGTTCCAGAATCAAAGAATTATGTTAATAGTAATTACAGAATTTGCTCTTTTCAATACTGGAATGTAGAGCACTAGAATGAGATGAGAAAAAAACCAAAACACCCCACCATAATACCCATGAATTGATATTAATCTGGAAAAATGTGAATGTTGTTGCGACCATTGCTCATTGCATAATTTCTCCTACCTTTGCAAATGGAGTTTAGGGAGGACTGTTGTGTCCAGCTGCTCTGCAGCTGTTAGTGTCCCAGAATTTACTCCCATGACAGAAGTTTATGCCCCCAAAATTTACTAATGTCATTCATATATGACAACTGATCTGCATGTGTGCCTGACCATCTGAAGATTTGAGTAATTTCATTACAATGAAACCTATAACTGATAGAAATGGCAACAAAATTAAAAAAAAATTACTGAAATACTTGACAATACTTCCTGTGTTTAGATGCTTTTGTCATTTTAGCATGGGAACTGTAGAGAAAATAAGAAGTAATTCAGTTTCTACTATACTGTTTGCAGTTACATTTGGTCCTGGGGCTTATCATAGTTCTGTAAAACTATGAAGAGAATAATTCAACATAATATTGTGTATGAACTTGTGATATAGGTGACTTTGATTTGTTATACACCATTCGGATTTTATCTGATTAGCATGGCTTTGGCCATTTGAGAAACAGTTAAAGGATTAACTTGGCAGGTAAAAGCAAGGTCTTTGCACAACCATAACCAAAAATCACAATAACATATTTGGCTAAGAAGACTGTAGGAGTGAGAGGGAACAAGAAGGTTACTTAGATGGTGTCTTTAGCCCAGGTTATCCTCCCAGAGCAAATATGGAGGTGATATGTGTGATTCCAAGTGACAACAAAGTGTATTTTAAAACGTTTTAAACTTAAAAATAGAATCTCTTAATATTATCAGAGCAAGATCCAATCCCAAATGAACCATGCTTCATTTAAGATAAAGGTATAAATAATTCTCTAGGGCAGATAATATCTGTTTATAATTATGCTGTGATAGTGGCATCACAGTTCACTCAGATTTTCTGTATTTGTGACAAGCACATTATGTTTTGCTTCTCATTTTTGGTCTGTAATGTAGTCAATGGCTGTTTTATTCCAGATGCATGACATTGACAGTTGTTCTTTTTCTTATTTATCCATGTGTGAAAAAAAGGGTCTATGGGTGTTTTCTCCCCAAATTGTTACTCACAATACTCTTTAGTGATCAAATGTTGTCCTATTTTTGTGTTCTTGCAACTTCTGCTTCCTACAATAACTCAGTTTTGATGCTGATGGGATGGAGCTTAATTAAGACTTTCTAATATCCATTGAGAATATATGGGGCTGAACAGGCAGTCTTCCACAACTTTTAATTTTTTATGTGTGAAACTCCTATTAACAGTGAAGCATCTGTTCTCTTAAAGGGAACCACTTTTCACACATGTTGGCATTAGGAGCTCTTGTGATCAATTTATAGTGCAGGTGTAAATGTTCTGCTTGGTTCAGGAGTCTTAATGGCACTTTGCAAACCTGCTGTTTTTCTTCATGTAAATTATTTTATCTACACAAATCTGTTGGTTTACATGTGAAATAATCAGTGTCTCTAAACCAAAGCAAGCCCCTTCTTTTGGCACAAAATGCTAGTCATATATTCCACTTATTCCCTGCTACAGTTATAGATGGTAAATGGCAGTCTTTTAAGAAACTCCCCTGTGGTGCAGCTAGCAGGAGATTGCTCAACTGTATAATAATCAAATCTGACCAGATGGTGATGAGGCTGGGTACTAAATGTTTTTTAAACTCTCCTGCTAAGTTTTCTCATTTAAAAGAGAAGAAATCCCACTTTAAGGCATACATGATTTGAAAGGCACCTTTCTAGGAGGCATACAGCATTGCCTGTTCTGCCACCCAGTGAAGCACTTCACTTATCAGGCAGCGTAGAGAAGGGTCATGACTTATTTAGAAAGTCAGTGTGTTGCTCAAGCAGAGTACCAACCTGATGACTCTGGAGAAGAAACTGACACTGGGTAGGATGCCATCTTTTATGTTTCTGTTTTATATGGGCAACAACTAATATTCCAGAGAAGATTTTGCTTCTTCATGTGGCAACTCAGTTTTGACACTGGATTTTTCATCTTTTTTTAAAAAAAAAGCCCATGCCTTGTGCTTGCAAGGAATACTACTCTTTGCGATTGAAATACATTTAGTGCAAAATGTCTTCCTCTGTCTGCTGATGGCAGGCTGAAGCCTGAAGTCCCATGTACCTGCTTTGTCCTAGTTCTGTGTGTCCTGGTGGTACTGGGGCTGTGCTGTGGTGTCTCCAGGCACCCTGTCTTCTGTCATTCCATCTCTTCCATGGGATGTCCCTTCTTTCTTTTCTTAGATTTTATTCTATATTATTGATTTATCCATACATCACAAATTTTTCTGCCTCCGTGCATTCCTTATATGTGTTTGAACTAAACACTTTATCTTAAGTCAATGAAAAAATTCCCTTCTAATTCTCTGAGCTCCTTTTAAAAAATATTTTATAATTCCCATATCAAACTGGAGGTTAATGATAAATAGAGGAATAACCTGATTTTGAACATTCTTGTTACTTAAGTTGCTTTCATGTGAAAGCTATGGTACCTGTTGATCACAGTCTATTCAGCACAATATTTAATAAGAGACACAGCTACCAGAAGCTAGTTATTGATTCAACATTAGCTTTTGAAAAAGAAAAGCAAATTGCTTTCTGCAGTGAGATCTGGGGAAGCAACAAAACAACCATTCAAAAAAGTAAAAGCACCTTGAAAGTGCAAAGCTTCACCTAAGATTCTGTATGTGCCTATATAGTAACTCTCTTCTTCCTACAGCAACCCCTGACTCATCATCTTAACTTAGAAATGCATTACCTGCATTTTTGAAGATGGTGGAAGAAATTCTTTAGCATGTAAGAAACTTCCCTTGCCATAATGCTGACAAAGCCACTGGCCCTTTTGTGCTCCTCTGGAGAGCATTGACAGAGGAGAGCACAGCTGAGTTATTGGCTTGGCAGGTGAATCATTAATTTCCAGATCAGCACATTTTGTCTGACAGCTGCCACCCTTCCCCAGAGGAAGAGGAGGCAGCCTGGCTGGCACCATGTGCAGCCAAAGCTCCTGGCATCCCTCTGAAGCTGGGCTGTCCATGGGTGCACGGGCCTGGAGCTGTGCCTTCATCTGCATGTGGATGTAACCTCCTTCTGCTTGCAGGCCTGCACCCAGGTGAAGGATGCTGAAGGATGCTGAAGGGTGCTGCAGCCTCACTGCTGCCTGGGGCAGTCTGCAGAGCAGTGTGCCCTGAGCAGGTCAGAGGGCTGGGCAGGTCCTAGGTGCAAATTTTTGCTATTCACCTCAGTATTGCCATCTCAAACTGGGACAGCTATTATTTTTCTTTTTTTACTTGCAGAGAATTAACTGACTGCTGCAAGTGGAAGGGAAGGAAAGCAGTGCTGTGCTTGTGCCCTTCCTCCAGGAGCACGTGCAGATCTTAGCCTTTGGAGCCTGTGGTGTCCTAACCCCATGCAGTGAGGCTTACGCAGTGCTCCTCTACACACAACCTCTATTTTCCTGTCTCCCTGTCTTGTTGTGACTCCGGGAGTTCTGATGTAGTTTTTGTGAAATTAGAGATTTTTTTTCTTATTGCATGAATTTAATTTATTTTTTGCTGTACCTGTAGCAGTCTGGCCATCAAGAACAAAACCTTCAGTGTCTTGACAGTTTATTGATCACAGATATTTCTCTTAAAAATAATTCTTCTTCTTCAGAGTTGTAACTCCTTTGTTTTACTTGCATTCAGAGCTGATCTTACCAAAAAACCCATTCCCTAGTGTCAAAACTCTACTCTGGCAGTCATTTTTTAATCCTTTTTAAAGTGCTGAGTACTGGAAGAAATGCCTATGACCCTTCAGGTATTGTGTGGTGTGGTTTTTTGTTTTTTTTTTTTTTTTCATCATTTAATGTCTGCTCTCTTTTTCTTTGCCATAATCTCATCTATTCATTTTTATATTTCATGTGTTGTGAAAATTGCACCAGCTGGTACATCTTCTGAAATGACATGTACTGATTTAAGGACTTGCTGACCTACCAGCCACTGAATAATTATATCCTCAGGTGGGGAAATTGCACCAGACTAAAATGCTCTTCAAAGTGATATTCAGACAACTTGCTGAATACTTTTATGTCTGTTTGTGCACATATTTGGTGTGAAAGATTGGTAACTAAGGCTTTAAGTTAAAGCAGAACCAGCTCTTCTGTAGTCCAGGGAAGAACAGGGTTACCAAATGAGAAATGCCTTTCCTGCCAGGGAGAAATAACAAATAGAATGAAGCTGGGCACAGTCCTGAAACTGTTCCTAATTGAAAGAAGAGGTTGTCCTAACCTGTACACCATCCATCTCTGCGATACAAAACCAGCAGTCTGAAAAATGAAGAACTGTTTGGAGGGTTTGCACAAGTGTGTTTAATTAAACTGTTTGAAGCAATAAAAGCTACTTAAAGGCTTATTGTCAGCCAAGAAACAGAAAGACATGTTAATGGCACTCAGGTTAAGTGAGGATACTGTGGTAGTCGTCAATATTTCATGTACTTTTGCTAAAAACTAAAATGGGCAAAGCTGAAGAGATTAACCAGCGCTTTCAGCATTAAGAGGAGTTATTATTTCAGCTGAGAGGAGCACAGTGAACCAGGCAGGCAGGACAGCTCTGGTTTGCCACTCGAGAGTGCAGAAGCCATTTTTGCGTGAAAGGAAAGCAGTGAACTGGCCTTAGCAATTGCATCCCCAAGACAGGACTGTAAAATTGTTAAAATTTTGGTATGACATAATGTGTTTTTCTATGCACAGTGAATGAATTCCCAGGTTACCATTTTGGTGTTTTTCCTTTCTGTTTTTAAAGTAATGTGGTTTGTTAAGCCAGCTGATCCATGTTAAATGAGCTTCTTGAGCATCAGAATGTTTAGTTGAGTTTTTCCAGCATTATGAATGAGGTTTTTAATCAATGTCTCATTAACAACCCTTTCAAATTTGAGCCCATTCCTTCCATTATGTTCCTGGCAGAAACGTTGCAGTTGCATTAATCCTGTTTTAAATTTTGGGATGAAAACAGCTCTAGGTACATAAATGATTATTTTGCATAAGATCATGCCAAGGAATTTTTGTAGAGCCACAAGAAATCAACTTCTAAACCAGTGAAAAGAAACAAAATAAAATCCTGTTCCGCTATCCTCAGATAATTGTCAGAACTCTGTCAAACAGTTCAGAACCCAGTGCAGTACTACAGGCTTGGGGACGAGTATCTGTGTGCTGGGGTGATTTTGCCTGGGGAAATGGAGGCTCAGGGGGACGTTATTGGTCTCTACAGATACTCAAGAGATGTTGTAGCCAGGTGGAGTTGGTCTCTCCTCCCAGGTAAGAAGTGATAGGATGAGAGGACATTGCCTCAAGTTGCACCAGGGGAGGTTTAGGTTGGATATGAGGACAAAAGCACTCACTGAAAAGGTTGTTGAGCACTGGAATGGGCTGCTCAGGGAAGTGGTGAAATCACCATCCCTGGAGGTAGATGTGGTATTTGGGGGCATAATTTCATGGTCGACATGGCAGTGCTGGGTGAAAAGTCTTAAAGGTCTTTTCCAACTGAAAAAACTCTATGATTCTATGATTTTACGATGCATCTTAAGGTCCTGGGAACTAGTCTAGTGTTCCTCGGTGCTACAAAGCAAGGGACTGCTTTGCAGGTGGTTGTAAGCTTGGAAAGGTACTTGTGTTCCTAGTCCTACAAATAAACTTCCAGTGCTTTGCAAAACCTTTGAATAAGATTCATTTAACTCAGTGAGGAGCTGTGGCAGAATTCAACCACAAGGCCAACATCTACACCAGAGGGATCTCAAATGGTGAGGTCTGTGGTTCCAGGCGAGAAATCATTCTTTGCAACTGTTGTCTGTTAAACTTGCCATTGTGAAGATGAAAAAAAACCTGTCATTTGGGGGCTATAACAGAGGCTGAAATGCAAAGTGTCACCACCAGCTGATGAACACTGGGAGGAAGGAGGAGGGAAAGGCACAGCCAAGGTGAGAGACATTGTAGGATTAGAAACTCTATTTTTCATATCTGTTTTTAAAAGTGAGTGCCAAATGTGCCTTGTCTGAAAGAGTTTTCTGGAAAACAGTACTTTTGAAGGGTGAGTCTGCTGCGAGAACTGGGGGGAGGCTGGAAATGTAAATACAAGGCTGATGCGCTGATATATCACATGAAGGTCACTGTTTAAGTCCACTTCATGGAGACTGAGATTTTAAACACTGATGCTGCTCAGTTTTAAAAGAAAGTAGAAATGTGGAGTCCTTGTCTGAAGAGAATGAGGCTGGGAATTTTGGCTATCTTTAAACAGTTTCAGATTTCAGTACCTGACATGACACTAAGCAAGCTGTCAGTGGAAAGTCACCCCATTTTCTAAGCTTTTGGCAGATTTCTATAAAACTCAGCAAGGTGCCAGGAAGTATTTGGATTTCAGCTAACTTGCAAAGTCTGACAAAGGTAAATTTTAACAATAAATCTATCCCAAGAGCTCTAGTTTTGGTTTTAGGTTTTTTTATGGATTTAAGATGTAGCCTGATAAACAGCTTATGGCAGTATCCTTATATGTGCTTCTTGGAAAGATTTACCAGACAGCACTCAAGCAGCCTTACTTTAGCAAAGTTCATGCAAAATACTAAGAGATCATGAAATATTGAGCAATTTCAATTAGCTACTAATTGAGAAACCTTTCTGAGATTGGAGTATAGGGCCAACTTCCCTCTTATGAGGTTCCTGATGCAGGAAAAAATATTTAATGCTGTTTATATAGCAACCTGATTTTAATACCTTTTATTATTTAGCAGTATGATTGGAACCAGCTAGGACTCAGTACTTTTCTGAAGGAAACTTTCTTTGAATAAAAGTTTAGATTTGATCAGTGAAAGCTCAGAGAGGAGGTAATTATCAAGTCTGGTTTTAACAATTTTTGGAAACTGGAAAAGACTTTTTTTGTCCTGTATTAGTGGCATTGCTACTGAGGGGGATGGAGATGAGGAAAATAGTTTTTTTTTTTAGTTATTTTTGAGAGGGGAAAAGCTGAGGAGTTAAGGGCTTGTAGGGAAAGGCAACTGGGCATAGACATGCAAGTTTCAGGAGGTGTCTGCCACAGTGCACATTAAAAAAGGAAAGGCAGAAGTTATTAGGCAGAGGGTGTATTTTTGGTATCCAGGATCGAAGGAAAAGAGGTAAAAATTGCTCATATTGAAAAATTTAAATTGGGATTACCTAAAAAAAAAATGTACTGTGACAGACAGAGGAACATCTTCTAACCTGTAAACCAGCAGCTGATAATGAACACTTGCAAAAGTCCTGCTGTATCTTTTGTGGACACATATAGATGTTTCAGAGACAATATTTATTTTTTGTGACACTGATTTGGGGAAGGAGCTTTAATAAGGTCAAAAGGACACTAGAAGATCTATGCTTTTACACTGAGGTATTTATTGTCATAGTGCCCTGATAGTGTCTGAAAGCTCCAGTGTCTGTGCCCTGGTCCATCTACGCGTCATTAGTTTTGTCTGCAGTACCCTATAATAAGAACATATATTAAAATACAATTATGTGTTATAGTTGAAACAAAACCATGATGACCAGTAGTTTAAATAAAATTTTCTATGCCTGTGCCTGCAAATAAGTGTAGGAATTTTAGCACCCACTATGTCTTTTAGGAACCTGCAAACAATGTTCTCTGTTGGTTTAGGTCAACTTGGGTTCAGCATGGAGCTGTGCTGAGGGGAAATTTTGACTTATCTAATGTTGAAGATATGGTTAAAATTATTTAGTAATCTTTGTGAAGCTACAGTTCATGCATTTAAAAAAAGTAATCTCTTTACATCTATAAGAAAAAGCAATATGAATTTGAAAACACATTAATCATTGGAGTGTGTAATGAATAAGCCATTTGTATGTTTATGCACATTATCTGATAATATATGGCAAAGCATGTTTTACCTCTTTGGTTTGCACATTGCAGCTTTTATGAAATGTATTATGTGTGGAACTTAGTCAGATTTTTTTGTTTTCTTTGCCTTTTTTCTTTTAAGTGCACTTTTCATGTCAGGGAGTGTAACCAGCACCTTTCCCTTTCCTCCAGCTTTTCCAGCCTCTAACAGCTGTCTTCTTCAAATACTTCAGCCAAATTTTGCAAGCAGGTAGAAGCCTGAAAGGTAATTAAACTGTCAAAGCTGTGTGAAAATGTGTAGCCAGTGGAGGAGGAAGTCTGTAGAAGTGGCTCAGTTGAGGGATCTGTTATACTATGAGTGCTCAGGTCACAGGATTCCAGGAAATTCTGGGTGGAAAGACCTGACGAGGGGCATAGAGAAGGAACGCACACTGCTTGGGGTACCAAGAGCAGCAAAGCAGAACTCTGTCTGCAATCCCTGCTGTATCCAAGCCATGCTATGAGCCCATGTCACATCCTATCACAAAACTAAGATGTGGTCAATGTGTGCCCTAAAGGACCAAGTTTGCAGTGTAAAACTTGGAACTTGCTTTCCTTCCAGCATAGATAGCCTCTGAGATACAAAATTATGCAGCATCTAAATCCATAGGAAACTGGAGTCCTTCAGTGTCAGTACCTGTGGAAATACAGGTTTTCCTTCTCTCTCCTTTTCTTATTTTAAAAATTGCATTAAAAAAAAATGGAATGGAAAACTCATCTTCTAAATGGACACAGCCATCTGCAGAATTCTGCTGTGCCACTAATTGAAATGCATGTAAAATTTTCTTATGTTATATTTTTTTTATTTTTCACCGGTAGTCCTCCAGTAAATCAAAATATTCCACTTAGAGAGGAAATAAGTATCACATTTATGCTGCTCTTTTGCTGCTGTCATAAAATAGAGTTGGATCCAGAGGGTCTGAGGATAGAAAGTGTTAGAGAAACATTCTGTCACACTCCCCAGGTTTCTTGCTAGTCCTGATCCTCAGCTGTGAGCCACTCTGTTGAGTAACAGCTGAGGTGTGGGCTGTTTGTGCTGCCAGGTAGGTCTCTGAGTAATTTCCGTCAAGGGAGTTATTCACAAGATGGATTTGAAAGGTCCAAGCTGATGGAGGTGAACTTTGTGTAAAATACGTAACTAAAATACCAACAAAATCAGATCTGTCCTGTGCTTGCCAAATACTCTATTTTTGTTGTATGACAAGCATTTTTTGTGTTGACAGTATTCCTACAGCAGAAAGCAATATTTCCTATAACTTCAGGAAGAGATAAATTATAGCCTGCTCTTTGTCACATTAAATAAAAACTAATAAACTAATAACCTAATGGGCTTTTCTATTAATACTTGGTTAAATAAAGAGCCAACAAAGAAATATTTGTCCTTTGACTATAAAACCCAATCATAAAACTCCACTAGACTAGATGATACAAGTCTATAACAAATAAATATTTCTCACAAATAAGGGTGTATTTTCCTCAAAAATACCTGTATTTAAGTATTCAATTATCTATAAACATTCTGGTTCCTCTCCTCCTCCCCCTCCACCCACTGCATCAGGAGGAAAACAGCTCTGCCAGACTTGGGGACTTTATTACATAGATAAATGGGTAGTATATCAAAGAAGACAAATAGTAGCCTATTTCAGCTTGACGACTGAAATATTTAGATTCAGGTAAACCTAGAAGAAATATGTGTGCTTTTTTTTTTTTTCCTTCTGACTGAAACAGAGGAGAAAAAAAATGAATCCAAAAATTTCCTGTGGAAAAAAACAATTATTTTTTTCTATAAAAAAAATTACAGTTTTATATTCTTGACCAACTGAACTTTTCAGTTTACAGTGATACTTTTAGTGTGCTGTGGTACTGGCTCCTTTTTTTTTTTTACAGAGCAGTGCAATATATTGCTTTCTGGTGACTGTTCCACAGAGGCAAAAAATAACTTATTATTGCTTCAGATAACTGAGTTCTCCTGAAGTGAAGTAGTAGAGGTCAGCGATTTTGCCTCAAAAACTCTGGGCTCCAGTTCCTCAACAAATATTGGGTGAGTGAGGTTTTTTCACTATTGAGCCTGTTTGCAACACAGATATTTCAATGGGCCTCAGATGATCAACTCACATTTTCAGAAACTTATTAATTCCCCTAAACCCATTTCTATCAGTTCATACAACAAATAGTTATGAGACCGGAACTAATTTTTTGACATCTAAAGAGTAATGATTTAAAATAGAATTTTCATGTTCTGAATGTCTCCTGAAATTAAAAAAATCCATGCTTATCTTTTCTTATCTTGTTGTTATTGAAAAAATAAAATTAATATTTCATGTAATTCTTCAGAAATTACAGAGAGTTTTGCAGCCTGGTGCTTTTTTTTCCTTTACCTTCTCCAGGGCATTTATCATTTAAAAAAAAAAATAAAAATATA